>JAGVVM010023054.1:0-10808 GCA_019149425.1 Psidium friedrichsthalianum | reverse complement strand
GGACAATTTCGCCGTACCCTCTCCAATAAGAACTTGGTCTCTGTCATATGAACTAAAAAAACCCAAATAAAAAACACTGATCTAACTCACCTCTTATATGGGAATTATTTCGATCCTCAGATACTACCTTTCGTCGAGAGGCGATGCGGCTATTGCAGTTGGGGCAGGTGGCGGATTCGAAAGCTTCCTTATACCTCTTGTTCTTGTCGCTCGGATTTTTCCATTTTCAGCTCTTAGAAACTTGACTTCATCACGCTCGTGTTGAGTCTTTGCCCCGGTGTCGCTTATTTTGAAACAAAACTGATTTGCATAGGGTTCAACCCTATTTCTTGCCTCAGTTCACATTCTTTGTTTGTTATCCGGCATAGGGCACCTGTGAAGAAATCTCTCAGCCTAGGGAATTTGACGCTCGGTGTGACACCGGTGACGCTTCTTTGGCTCTGGTTGTTGTTATCCCTATCTTTATCGAGATATTGGACATCGTTGCAGAAGGACAAGGCTCCATGATCTAAATTCCAACATGACCTCGAACTCTTCATCTCCAATATTTAGCAAGTATCAATAGCTTTCGAGCCTGTGTTGGGCTGAGACATCCTCGATTGGTTAATGGTCCCTCAAAGTTTGCCACTCTCTTTAGAATCTTTCTGATCGAACCGTGTACGCGCCTTAACACTCTCTCTTCTGAGCAATGATGAAGATTACCAAGAGGGCGCCTTCTTTAGAATTTAAGCGCGGCTTTCAGGAATTGTTATCATTTCATCCAAAATTTTCTGTCTTTTCTCAACTTTTTTACTGTGTCCCTCGCCGAGATTGTCTAGTTTAGTTTTCATAGTGCGTAGCGGAGCCCCTGCTCATTATCATTTCCAGTCCTCCAAAGCCATTGATTTCGTGAGCAGCCTCTCCTTTCTCTTTAAGAACGCCGAGATAAATTTCTTCTTCCCTTTCTTTCTTATTTTTTTGTATGTTAAAGTTTTTCTATCTTCCTTTAGGTCAAGTTTTTAAAGTCTTCTTCATTTAGGTCACCCAAACTGACTGCTTTTTCAAAGTAGCGGTATCCTTCCAAACCCCTTTAGCAAAGAATATGAATTTGCTTAGCTGAGATTGCAGATTAGCAAGGGGATCCGAGCCAGACAAGGGTGAACACTGAAAGAAAAGGAGCAGCATAGGGAAATCTGCACCACAGAAGATGGTGTTGTGTAATCAATATTTAATGCAGAGCGACATTACATTTCTGCATTGTCAATTAACCACTTGTCTGCCATTTACCATTTTAACAATAAACAGCTAAGTTTCGCACACATCTTCACGAGTGAGATTATGGCAAATGAGAGAGACTTTATCACGGAGTTATTCATTTTCGAAGTAAAGAGCTCCATATACACATTACAGCCTTGAGCAGCTTCATTAACGTTGAAATTGGTTTATCAAGACAGTAAAGCTTGCAGTTGATGCTACTCGATTCGTTATGATAAATGTCCCTTCCTCTCTCTCGAACCTTGGATAATTGATGTCCAGATCGGGCATTGTTGTTGTCCTCTAATATTCGAACTGGTGACAATATTCCCGCTGTATTTTTATCGTAAGAAATCTGATTCTTGGAGCTGAAGCTTCCGCTATTGGTCAGGAATACTTGAGGATGATCAATTGGCCTGCTGCCGAAAGAGTATATTCCCACTTGAGGATGGCGAGGTAGAAGTGCTCAGAAGTGACTTCCCATTTGATTCTGGATTGCAAATACCTGGATTGCGTAGTCGAGAAACTTAATCTTGAATCATTAGCCACGTGGATTTGATTGACCATAAGACAAAGCCCTGGTTGAGGGTTGCTGCTCAAACAAGGGTCTGTGCCCATTGTACATGCGCCGATATGTATTCTTGATAGAGTATTGAGACGAGCTAGAGAGAATACTTGGGTTAACACCCGAGCGGACTGGTGGTGCATTTGCTAACTTGGCCGACATCGGGGGGGTAACAGGGCCGCTCTTACCCTTACGGGCAACATGGCAACGGCAATGTCTAGTGTTCCACACATAGGAGCGGCAAGGCCTACATTCGGACTCAAATCGACCCCATCTTGGGATCCTCGACTACGAGCTGCGTTGTGCATTCTTGCGCTGTTCGTACTGTACTTATGTGAAGATGACTCATAACTTTTGATTGGTGAGTCCCTCTACCTCATAAGATCTCCAGTATTTACCATGGACGTGCTGTATTGACTCCTAGTTGTTGAACTAAATCATACATCAACGCAACTTCGAATGAAGCTCAACGCGTCAACTGAGCCTCGTCTTCATACCGTCTCAAAGCAAGGCGATTGTACTTCTATGTTCGAACAACTTTTTCTGATAACATGCTGCCAACATGTTTTGGAGCGTTTAGAACCTAACTGGTTTCATAAGGAAATCTTGAGCCCTATGCAATACGGCTTGCATTATGATTAACTGGTCGTCAAGTCGCCGACACTACGAGACTCGTGCTGTTTAACTTAGAACCGATGACCCTCCAAGAAACGGAAAGCGTCCATGTCGAGCCCTACCACGGCAGTAATGACGATATCAAACTTGTGCTTTTCCCGCCTTAGCCTATCTAAGGCTTTCCTCGATTTTGCTTGAGCCGCTAACTCAGTATTGCCACAACCTTAACATGGCAAGAACTTAAAACTTCTCAAACAAACACCCCTAGAACTGAAGGAAACCAGGTTGCATGTCAACAGCCATGACTTGCAGACACCTCAAGATGAGAAAACTCCATCTGCCTTCGCTCTGGATCGCTTGAACCTTATGCCTTTGCACCAACCATTTACTGTGTCTACAAACTTGGATGCTGCTACTTGGGACCACTTGTGTTGGTTTGCAACCCGTTTTAGTCGAGGGCTCTAGGATGCAACCCGTTAGCTGTGGAGCACGGTGATGTCGGAGAATGGTGTGTGAGCTTTCATTTTCAAGGATTAAGGTAGGAGCTCAGCGACGGAATCTACTCTGCAGCCGACTATACTCTAGACCCGTAGAACCACAGGATTTGTGATGGTTTCTCGTGGTAAAGGATCCAGAGGTTATTTGGTGTTCTAGGAGGATGCTTTGTTAGTGATGATCTCTATTCGGGCTCTTTAATGCAGAACCCTCTCTTCATCCCTCTTTCCTTGAGCGTCGGTTTTGCAGGTAAGCTATTACTTTTTCTATGAATGGAGGCAAGTCTTTTCTTCTTTTCTGATAAAGCTTGCCTTGTCTCCCACCCCCCCCACTCAAGTCGTCTTTCGTCCTTTTTTCAAAATGGAGGTGCCCCCTCAACTATTTTTGCGAAAATCTCAGGGCTTGCTTGCTGCTCGAGATTGCAGATTAATCAGGGGATTCTGAGCCCAAAGAGGAGACACTAAAGAGGATAGCAGGTAGGGACATTTGACCAAATAAGGACTGGCACTGTGAAGCGAATAGACCGCCCCGAAGTTAATTAACACCTTCGCATTCTGCCCTAGTCTGCCTTGATTCTCTCTTCATACTATTTTCACATTCGCCGCTCGACCCCCCCCCCCACACTTCGGCCTTGATGTCTTTCTCACAATAATGCAGCCTAATCTTCCCTCACAGATCTTCTCAGCCTGAAGTTTATGTTTAGATGGGAGAGGCTTTATCACCTTATCGGCGAGGCTATTATTTACATAGCTCATCATCTGGGTACTTGAAGCTGAGATCTAGGTGTTGTATACAGTGAGATTAAATGCTCTTATTCGGTACGAAGGCATCAACCTGGAGAGAGAATACAGAACGTTTCCACATGCCTTCATCAATTCCTAGAGACTTGCCGGCCCAACACCTATGAAACGATCACCTTAGCCCGCATCTTGAAGCTCGCTACCAGGATCGATTATGAATGCTTAGAATTCGCAGAACACGCGGTTGTCCGCTACAAGAGGGCCGTCAGGTCTGCTGATGAACGAGTCTTGCTATTGATTCATGTGAGAGGGAGAAGTTGGTGGAGCGCCTGGCTTTGAATCAAACTTACTTCGAGCGACGACCCAAGTGACATTGCTGATGAAGTTTAGAGGCGAGTGGCTGGAGGAGAGCACTTGAAAGACTAACGGCAGATATAGCTCTCAAAAGAGACTTGATTGATAAATGAAATACCCTGTTGAACATCATGAGGCCCAACGTGCCAACGTAGACTAGGCAGAAGTGTCGAAATGCGCTCGCTTGTTCTTTAAGCTTGCAGATCTCGCAAATCTCAGACTGTCGGTGTGAGCAGACCATTAACTTTATGGAGAGTCGTCTGAGCTCCTTTGTGTTGCTTATTAGGGCTCAATTTGGGTTTACCTTTCTCCACACCCCCCCCCCAAAAGACTTGTTGTAAGGTTCTTGATGTATGAAATGAAAGCGAAAGTTTGCTTCCTTTTTTTTTGTGTTTTGATCTATTCAATTATAAACTTTCTCTCGATGGAGGTTAGTGGTACAAGTTAACAACTCATGAAATAGACGAATATTATACTTGATTATGAAAGAAGTTGAACAAAAAAATGTCGAAACGAATCAAGTATAATATTTTTTATAAGCATCATAATTAACAGGATAGATAACACAGTAAACCCCGGCCATCCATTTCAGCTAAAATCAAGGCGCCGCCCGGGAGCGTCTTCTTCACAATGTAATGGATCCACCGTAGTTTGGGAAGCAAATTTACCTTATCTGGAAAGAGGCAACTATTGGCAGCAGTTTTCGTAAACAAGCATCGAAACCTATCTAGAAATGTCGTGGACGGACTTTCTTGTGAAGGACTTCGCAATCCCTCGTTGGTAACACTAGCCATGGCACAGAGCCTGAGCTGCCTTCTCATCAATGAGATTCAATTGAATCTATCCTCTGTTGGATCATAATCGGCTTCAGTCAGCTATAACTTGAGAAAGCAATACGTAAGCGAGCGGAATCTCCACTTCAATAGGTAATACTGCTTCTATGCCCCGTATACTTAAAGAGTAGGGAGTTGCCCCAGTCGACGTCCTGGATTGAAGTTCAATATGCCATAATGTGCAAAGGCGCAAGCGCTCATGCCAATCTCGGTAATTTTGGCTGCTTTAGCAAGATCTTCTTGATGTTTTTATGGCTGCTTCTACCGCTCTCATCATTTGTGGACGCGTATGGAGAGGAATTCAGATGCTTGATCTTGAACTCTTTGAACAACTCATCAACTAGCTTGTTACTCTTCTTATTCCAATTCGTCCGTTATCGATGATTATAGGCTTCAAGAGAACATATCGAAGCCAATAATTTCACGGCGAATCAAACCTTACTACACTTTCGTGCGATGACTGCCACATATGATATTGTTTCAATCCACTTTGAAAACATGGTCAACAGCGACCAAAATAAATCGATGCCCATTGCGACGCCTTTGGATTAATGGGGCCCCAATCACATCATGCCCACATAGAGAATTGCCATGATTCTGATAGCTGGTGTAACTCATTTGAAGGGACATTAATTTTGTCTCCATGCGTCTGACATTTATGACAAATCTGAACATGCCCTGGACACAGTCGACCTTTACTAAGGTGAGCAAAAAATAACCCAACCTCATCATTTTCCTGGCCAGCAAGTGGCCAGAACATCATGAGGTTGGGTTATTTTTGCTCACCCTAGAAAGCGACTGTATCCAGCATGTTCAGATTTGTCATAAATGTCAGACGCATGGAGACAAAATTAATGTCCCTTCAAATGAGTCACCAGCTATCAAATCATGGCATTCTCTATGTGGGGCATTGATGTGATTGGCCCCATTAATCCAAAGGCAGTCCAATGGGCATCGATTTATTTTGGTCGCTGTTGACTATTTTTCAAAGTGGATTGAAAACAATATCATATGTGGCAGTCACCGCACGAAATGTAGTAAGGTTCATTCGCGTGAAATTATCGCTCGATATGGTTCTCCAGAAGCCATAATCATCGATAACGGATCGAATTTGAATAACAAGCTAGTTGATGAGTTGTTCAAAGAGTTCAAGATCAAGCATCTGAATTCCTCTCATACCGTCCACAAATGAATGGAGCGTAGAAGCGGCCAATAAAAACATCAAGAAGATCTTGGCTAAAACAGCCAAAAATTACCGAGATTGGCATGAGCGCTTGCCCTTTGCACTTATGGCATATTGAACTTCAATCCGGACGTCGACTGGGGCAACTCCCTACTCTTTAGTATACGGCATAGAAGCAGTATTACCTATTGAAGTGGAGATCCCTCCTTACGTATTCTTTCTCAAGTTAAGCTGACTGAAGCCAATTGGATCCAACAGAGGATAGATCAATTGAATCTCATTGATGAGAAGCGGCTCAAGGCTCTGTGCCATGGCAGTGCTACCAACAGAGGATTGCGAAGTCCTTCAACAAGAAAGTCCGGCCACGACATTTCTAGATAGCGATCTGTTTTTTGCGAAAACTGCTTGCCAATAGTTCCTCTTCCAGAAGGAAAATTTGCTCCAAACTACGGTGGACCATACATCGTGAAGAAGACGCTCCAGGGCGGCGCCTTGATTTTAGCTGAAATGGATGGTCGTTGTGTTTACTAGTCCTGTTAATTATGATGTAAAAAAATATTATACTTGATTCGTTTCGACATCTTCATAATCAAGTTATAATATTCGTTATTTCATGAGTTGTTAACTTGTACCACTAACCTCCATCGAGAGAAAGTTTATAATGAATAGATCAAAACACAAAAAAAAAGGGAAGCGAAACTTTCCTCTCATTTCATACATCAAAGAACCTACAACAAGTCTTTTGGGGGGGGAAAGGTAAACCAAATTGAGCCCTAATAAGCAACACAAAGGAGCTCAGACGACTCTCCATAAAGTTAATGTCTGCTCACACGAGCAGTCTGAGATTCGAGATCTGCAAGCTTAAAGAACAAGCGAGCATTTCTCCTTCTCTGCCTACTGGCACGTTGGCCTCATGATGTTCAACGGGAATTTCAATTTATCGATCAAGTCTCTTTGAGAGCTATATCTGCCGTTAGGTCTTCAAGCCTCTCCTCCAGCCACTCACATCTAAACTTCATCACGATGTCACTTGGGTCGTGCTCAAAGTAAGTTTGATTCAAAGCCAGGCGCTCCACCAACTTCTCCCTCTCTTGAATCAACAGCAAGACTCGTTCATCAGCAGACCTGACGGCCTCTTGTAGCGGACAACTGCGTTGTTCTGCAAATTCCAAGCATTCTATCGATCCTGGTAGCGAGCTTTCAGGATGCGGGCTAAGGTGATCGTTTCATAGGTGGTCCGGCAAGTCTCTAGGAAGTTGATGAAGGCATGTGGAAACGCTCTGTATTCTCTCTCCAGGTTGGTGCCTTCGACCGAAGAAGCATTTATCTCCCCGAACAAACCGAAGATCTCAGCTTCAACACCCAGATGATGGGCTATGTAAATAAGCCTCGGCCGAGAAGGTGATAAAGCCTCTCCCATCTAAACATAACTTCAGCTGAGAAGATCTGTGAGGGAAGATTGGCCATTATTGTAGAGAAAGAAATCAAGGCCGATGAGCGGAATGCGAAAATAGTAGAAGAGAGAATCAAGGCAGACTAGCAGAATGCGAAGGTGTTAATTAACTTCGCATTAAATATCGCTTCACAGCCAGTCTTTATTGGTCAAATGTCCCTACCTGCTTCCCTTTCGGCGTCTCCTCTTTTGGCTCGAATCCCCTGATTAATCTGAATCTCGAGCCAAGCAAGCCCGAGATTTTCGCAAAAAGTTTGAGGGGCACTCCACTTTGAAAAAAGGACGAAGACGACCTGAGTGGGGAGGGGGGGAGACAAGGCAAGCTTTATCAGAAAAGAAGAAAGACTTGTCTCCATTCATAGAAAAAGTAAGAGCTCACCTGCAAAACCGACGCTTGAGAGAAAGAGGGAGAAGAGAGGGTTCTGCATTAGAAGAGCCCAGAATCATCACCAACAAAGCATCCTCCTAGAACACCAAATAACCTCGGACCTACCACGAGAAACCATCACAGATCCCGTGGTTCTACGGGTCTAGAGATATCCCAAAGAGATTCCGTCGTTGAGCCCCACCTTAAGCCTTGAAAATGAAACTCACACACCATCCTCCGACATCACCGTGCTCCACGGCTAACGGGTTCATCCAACCCCTGACAAACGTGTTGCAAACCAACACAAGTGGTCCCAAGGTAGCAGCTCCAAGTTTGTAAACACAGAAATGGTTGGTGAAAAGGGCACAAGTTCAACCCAGGCGAAGCGGACGGAGTTTCCTATCCTGAGGGTCTGCGAGTCATGGCTGTTGACAGCAACCTAGTTTCCCTTCAATCCTCGCCGCCATGTTAAGAAAATGCCAGTATGAGGTTACGGCTCAAGGCAAAATCGAGGAAAGCCTTAGATATGCTAAGGCGGGAAAAGCACAAGTTTGATATCGTCATTACTGCCGTGGTAGGGCTCGACATGACGTTTTTCAGTTTCTTGGAGTTCATC
Organism: Psidium friedrichsthalianum; assembly: GCA_019149425.1. Classification (NCBI taxonomy): domain Eukaryota; kingdom Viridiplantae; phylum Streptophyta; class Magnoliopsida; order Myrtales; family Myrtaceae; genus Psidium; species Psidium friedrichsthalianum. The sequence goes on along the minus strand of JAGVVM010023054.1, from coordinate 2,354 downwards.
GTTCTAAGTTAAACATACCAGTCGTCATAGTGTCAGCAAGTGACGACCCAGCAGATCATAATGCAAGCCGTATTGCATGGGGCTCAAGATTTCCTTATGAAACCAGTTAGGATTCAAACGCTCCAAAATATTTGGCAGCATGTTGTGAGGAAAAAGTTGTTCGAACAAGAAGACAATCGCCTTGCTTGGACGGCATGAAGACGAGGCTCAGTTGGACCGTTGAGCTTCATTCGAAGTTCGTTGATGCAGTTCAACAACTAGGAGTCAATACAGCACGTCCATGGCAAATACTGGAGATCATGAAGGTAGAGGGACTCACTAATCAAAAAGTTACGAGTCATCTTCACAAGTACAGACAAAAGCTAAGAATGCACAACGCAGCTCGAAGTCGAGGAGCCCAAGATGGGTTGATTTGAGTCCGAACGGTAGGCATTGCCGCTGCCATATTGTGAACACTAGACATTGCCGTTGCCATGTTGCCCATAGGTAAGTAAGAGCGGCCGGTCACCCCCCAATGTCGGCCAAGTTAGCAAATGCACCACCAGTCCCTCGGGTGTTAACCCAAGTATTCTCTCTAGCCGTCTCAATACTCTACAAGAATACATACCGCATGTACAATGGGCACAGACACCTTGGTTTGAGCAGCAACCCTCAACTAGGGCTTTTCCTATGGTCAATCAAATCACCGTGCCTGATGTTCAAGGATTAAGTTTCTCGACTACGCAATCCAGGTATATGCAATCGAGAATCAAATGGGAAGTCACTCTGAGCACTTCTACCTCGCCAGTCCTCAAGTGGAAATAGCTTCGGCAGCAGGCCAATTGATCATCCTCAAGTATTCCCGACCAATAGCGGCAAGTTCAGCTCCAAGAATCAGATTTCTTACGGCAAAAATACAGCGGGAAATTTGTCACCGGTACAAACATTAGAGACAACAACAATGCCCGATCTGGACATCAATTATCCAAAGATTCGGGGAAGGAAGGGACATGTATCACAACGAATCGAGTGGCATCGATGACAAGCTTACTGTCTTGATCAACCAATTCAACGTTGATGAAGCTCCAAGGCTGTAATGTGTATATGGAGCATTTACTTCGAAAATGAATAACTCCGTGATAAAGTCTCTCTCATTTGGCCATAATCTCACCCGTGAAGATTATGTGGAAAAAATTAGCTGTTATTGTTAAAATGGTAAATGGCAGACAAGTGGTTAATTGACAATGCGGAAATGTTAATCCGCTCTGCATTAAATATTGATTACACAACACCATCTTCTGTGGGTCAGATTTCCCTATCTGCCCTTTTCTTTCGGTGTCACCCTTGTTGGCTCGAATCCCCTTGCTAATCTGCAATCTCGAGCAAACAAATCCAGATTCTTTGCAAAAGGGGTTTGAAAGGATACCGCTACTTTGAAAAAGAAGAAAGAAAGACGACCTAAGTGGGAGATAGAAAAACTTTAACAGAAAGGAAGAGAAATTTGTCTCCGTTCTTAAAAGAAGAGAGCTTGCTCACGAAATCAATGCTTGGGACGGACTGGAAAGATAATGGCAGGGCCCCTACCACTACGAAAAGATAAAACAGACAAACCGAGCGAGGGACACAGTAAAAAGTTGAGAAAAGACAGAAATCTTGGATGAAACGATAACAATTCCTGAAAGCCGCGCTTAAATTCTAAAGAAGCGCCCTCTTGTGGTAATCTTCATCAGTGCTCAGAAGAGAGAGTGTTAAGGCGTACACGGTCGCTCAGAAAGATTCAAAGAGGTGGCAAACTTGACTTTGGGGACCATAACCAATCGAGGATGTCTCAGCCCAACACACTCGAAAGCTATTGATACTTGCTAAATATGGGAGATGAAGAGTTCGAGGTCATGTTTGGAATTCAGATCATGGAGCCTGGCCCTTCTGCCAACGATGTCCAAGATCTCGATAAAGATAGGGACAACAACAACCAGAGCCAAAGGAAGCGTCACCGGTGTCACACCGAGCGTCAATTCAAAGGCTTGAAGATTTCTTCACAGGGTGCCCTATGCCGGATGACAAACAAAGAATGGAACTGAGCCAAGAAATAGGGCTGAACCCTATGCAAATCAAGTTTTGGTTTCAAAATAAGCGACACCGGGTAAAGACTCAACACGAGCGCCATGAAGTCGAGTTTCTAAGAGCTGAAAATGAAAAAATCCGAGCGGAGAACAAGAGGTATAAGGAAGCTTTCGAATCCGCCACCTGCCCCAACTGCAATAGCCTCCTCGCCTCGACGAAAGGTAGTATCTGAGGATCGAAAATGCCCGTTTAAGAGGTGAGTTAGATCAGTTCATAACAGGACCAAGTTCTATTGGAGGAGGGTACGAAAA
>JAGVVM010023052.1:0-29883 GCA_019149425.1 Psidium friedrichsthalianum | reverse complement strand
AAAGTAATGACCAGCAGATCATAATGCAAGCCGTATTGCATGGGGCTCAAGATTCCTTATGAAACCAGTTAGGATTCAAGCGCTCCAAAATATTTGGCAGCATGTTGTGAGAAAAAACTTATTCGAACAAGAAGACAACCGCCTTACTTCGGATAGCATGAAGACGAGGCTCAGTTGGACTGTTGAGCTTCATTCTAAGTTCGTTGATGCAGTTCAACAACTAAGAGTCAATACAGCACGTCCGTGGCAAATACTGGAGATCATGAAGGTAGATGGACTCACTAATCAAAGAGTTGCGAGTCATCTTTGGAAGTACAGATAAAAGCTAAGAATGCACAACGCAGCTCGAAGCCGAGGAGGCCAAGATGGGGTTGATTTTAGCCCGAACGGTAGGCATTACGCTGCCATATTATGAACACTAGACATTGCCGTTACCATGTTGCCCATAGGGTAAGAGCAGCTCGGTCACCCCCCAATGTCGACCAAGTCAGCAAATGCACCACCAGTCCCTCGGGTATTAACCCAAGTATTCTCTCTAGCCGTCTCAATACTCTACAAGAATACATACCGCATGTACAATGGGCACAGACACCTTGACTTGAGCAGCAACCCTCAGTTAGGGCTTTTCCTATGGTCAATCAAATCACCGTGCCTGATGTTCAAGGATTAAGTTTCTCGACCACACAATCCGAGTATATGCAATCCGAGAATCAGATGGGAAGTCACTCTGAGCATTTCTACCTCGCTAGTCCTCAAGTGGGAAATAGCTTCGGCAGCAGGCTAATTGATCATCCTCAGGTATTCCGACCAATGGCAGAGGTTTCAGCTCCAAGAATCAGATTTCTTACGGCAAAAATACAGCAGGGAATTTGTTACCGGTACAAACATTAGAAGATGACAATGCCCGATCTAAATATCAACTATCCAAAGATTTGGGGGAAGGAAGGGGCATATATCACAACAAATCGAGTGGCATCGATGACGAGCTTACTGTCTTGATCAACCAATTCAACATTGATGAAGCTCCAAGGCTGTAATGTGTATACGGAGCATGTATTTTCGGAGATGAATAACTTCGAGATGAAGCCTCTCTCATTTAACCGTAATCTCACCCGTGAAGATATGTGTAAAAAATTAGTCGTTATTATTAAAATGGTAGATGGCAGACAGGTGGTTAATTGACAATACGGAAATGTTAATCCGCTTTGCATTAAATATTGATTACACAACACCATTTTCTATCGGTCAGATTTCCCCATCTGCCCTTTTCTTTCGGTGTCACCCTTGTTGGCTCGAATCCCCTTACTAATCTGCAATCTCGAGCCAAAACAAATCCAGATTCTTTGCGAAAGGGGTTTGAAAGGATACCGCTACTTTGAAAAAAAAAAGAAGAAGAAAAAGACGACCTGAGTCGGAGACAAGAAAAACTTTAACAAAAAAAGAAGAGAAAACTTGTCTTCGTTCTCAAAAGAAGAGAGCTCACTTGCAAAATCAACGCTTGGGACGGACTGAGAAGATAATGGCAGGGGCCCCTACCACTACGAAAGGATAAAAAGACAAACCGAGCAAGGGACACGGTAAAAAGTTGAGAAAAGACAGAAATCTTGGATGAAACGATACAATTCCTGAAGTAGCGCTTAAATTTTAAAGAGGCATCCTTTCGGTAATTTTCATCAGTGCTCAGAAGAGAGAGTGTTAAGGCATACACGATCGTTCAAAAGATTCAGAGAAAGTGGCAAACCTTGAGGAACCATTAACCAATCAAGGATGTCTCAACCCAATACACTTGAGAGCTATCGATACTTGTTAAATATAGGAGATGAAGAGTTTGAGGCCATGTTTGGAATTCAGACCATAGAGTCTGGCCTTTCTGCTAATGACGTTTAAGATCTCGATAAAGATAGGGACAACAACAACCAGGGCCAAAGGAAGCGCCGTTGGCGTCACGCCGGCGTCACACCGAGCGTCAGGTTCAAAGGCTTAAAGATTTCTTCACAAGGTGCCCCATGCCAGACGACAAGCAAAGAATGGAACTGAGCTAAGAATTAGAGCTGAACCCTATGTAAATCAAGTTTTGGTTTCAAAATAGGCGAACCCAAGCAAAGACTCAACATGAGCACCATGAGTTGAGTTTCTAAGAGCTGAAAATGAAAAACTTCGAGAAGAGAACAAGATGTACAAAGAAGCTTTCGACTCCGCCGCCTGCCCCAACTGCAATAGCCTCCTCACCCTCGACGAAAGGCAGTATCTGAGGATCGAAAATGGCCATTTAAGAGGCGAGTTAGACCAGTTCATAATAGAACCAAGTTCTGTTGGAGGAAGGTATGAAAAGACTAATCCTATCGGGTCAGTATTGATGCCTCCCGAGAAAAAGGGAATGTTTCCCCACCGAGCAAGTGGCATTGACGACGAGCTTTCCACCATGATCAACCAATTCGATGTTGATAAAGCACTAGGGCTCTGAAGTGCGTATGGAGCCTGTATTTCGAAGTCAGTGATCACGGGACCTTCGATATGACCAATGCGTACCTGATCCGGAATGAAGCTTGCTGATCACTGGAGGGCCTACAAAAGAAGCATAACCGATCCCGAACGAATACATGTATTTCATTTCCCTGCAAAGGATATTTCCTGTTTTTATAGATCTATAACTTTAATTCAGGAACAGAAAGTACTAATGTTCCCTTTCTCCCATTTAATGCTTGGATCCGACACTGCACCAAACTCGCGACGAATTAATTGCGAGTAAAAATCCACGCAAACTCGAAGGGTAACTCCGTATCGTTTCGATTTACCCTCAGTTACTCTGATTCTTAATCGAATCCCTTCCATTTCAGGAATTTACAAACTGGCCCGAGAACACAGTCATACCTGAATGTGGAGTCCTCTTGTTGAACGAAACTAGGGCAAATCAATTTGTGGACATCGCCACTGAATGGATAGTTTCAAATAAGGAAAATACGAACGAAAGACTCAAGTAACCTCAGAGATGGGTAGTGTTGCATCGTTCCAATTTACCCATGATCGTCTCGAGCTCTGAATTAATTTATTCCATTCTTAACAGGAATTGTAGATTGCCTTGAAAAGCACCATGACACGAAATTCGCTAAGTGCAAGGAAATGTTTACACTAACATTTCACATGTTGAAGGAGTCAACCCTAGCGAAAAAAATTACGATCATCTGAGGAAATCCATTCTGATGAAAATGGGGGCAAATTTGATGGCAAATCAAATTGAAAAGGAGGGGGCAAAAATCAGAGGCAAGCCACTCCTCGACTTAAGGAGTAGAATCCCCATTTATTCGATCCACCCACATGTCCGGGACAATTCAAATACTTGCGTATTCTGTAAACACATGTGATGCTAAGAACTGCCACATCTGCATTGTGTTTACGCATGACTATTCTGCATGTTTAATTTATCAATTCTGACTTGGAGCATAAAACCACACATGATACATTGAATGTGTGGAATGGGACATGACAGGATGATGAAAGGCAAGCCGTTTCCATACACGTCATACATCCACAGTGAGTTGTACGCTGAATAAGTTCCATATTCCCAAGGCAATGGGTTTTCTCGCGAAAAGTACGATAGTCGAAGGGAAGGAGGCGTTCATTTCTCTATCCTTAAACACTACAGGTGACCATTAGATAACTCATTTGAGCGGCGGTTTCGTTTCGTACCCCTGTTAAGCACCACCCCACATCGGGGCTAAATGGAGATAGTCCCAGCAATAGCACGAGGTAAATGGCTGGAAATTTTCTTACTCGGACTAACTTTAATCTTCGGGTGTTTCTTTGCTTTCAACCTTGTACGATATTTCAAGTGTCTTAGGACGATGAAAACAATTCTTTTCTCTATCCAATACACTTTTATCCTTTGCATCGCCTAATTGAGCTTGCATATTCGTTTCTGAAAAACCCATTTGTGATCATTGCCCATTTCAAGATAAAGGTGGCGCCATTTGAAAGCAGAAAAACTCAGAAGAAGTGGGTCTACTTAAAGTTCCTAAGTCAACTCTTCACACGAGATTTTTGATGTGCATGTGTATAACGGCACAATCTTTGAAAATTCCTTTTTATAAAAATAAAAAGAAGAGAAAAAAGTCAGTCCCGGGCATTAAAAAGCAAAGCGCCAGTCAAAAGCAAGGCCAATGCCCATTCAAATCAATGTTTGTTTTTGAATGCCTTCGAAGACTTAGTGAAAACGTATTATCTCCTTTTGTAAATCCTCAATGGGATCTGGGTGCAAAAGAAAGCTCTTCGAAAGAGTGAAATTGTGAAATATACTCAATTGAAATTTACACTATTCGGGAGCGACGGCGGTATTAGCAGAAGTGACACCATTCTCATACTGCAACGGTGTTCTTTGTAGACAGTTTCAGAAGACCGAGACTGGTGATAAAGATACAATGATCACCAATGTCAAAACCACCTCATATATTTTGGACCAAAATAAGCCCTTCACTTCCTTAGTCCTCAATCCCAACCTACGTTACAACCCGTAAAAGTCTTTTCTGATTAAGATACTTGAATTAACGTAGAGTTGAATGATTCTAAGCATCGCTCAAAAAAGTACGAGCAAGATGATTTCTCTCTCATTTTTACAGGGTTCTCGACTTGTAAACCTGGAGCAGATGATGGAGATCTTTTGTCAATAGCCTTGGCTCAAAAGAGTCCCTTTTGGTAAGCCCTTGACCCAACCTACACAATGGTCCTAATCAAGACCCCCAGATCGGCTTGATCACGCCAATTGCGAGATTACTCAAACCTTTGCTGAACGCGATGATGGTAAGATTGAGTGATTTCTTTTCAATCCTGCAATCAGGATAAACAGCCTTTCTCGAGAGTGAGAGAAAGTCCTTTCGTATTGAAGTCCCCCATTCATATTATATTCGAGGTGTTCATACTATGATAACCTCTTGGAACAGAATTGGTAATGCAAACTTGACAGAATAGTTATGCATGAATTGCATCATGAGTTATTACATAGGCTGCCTCTAATCATCACAAACTTAGCTGAATAAGTTTTGTATGAACCAATGAACTCGTTGATGAAAATGCTTGCACATGTTACATCTGACACTGCCCGACAGCTAACATATCCCTGATGTTCGAGTTACTTTCTAAGATCTCGAAATTTATTGGGCGATTATGGAATGAACAAGCCTAGTTGACGAGAAACCACCAGACGTTTCCTCCAAATCCTCAGGTAAGTATATTTTCAATCTGAACCTTTCAAGAGAATGAATTCTAACGATTGTCATGATGCTCGAATCCCGTGTGGCACATACAGGCATTCAGTGAACAAGCAAGCATGACATAGTTAGCCTATCTATGCCTTGATCATTAACTCAAGAGACCCAAGTAAGTTTTCGGGACCCTTTCGACTCATGATCAACATGCTCCCACACGTTATTTATCAGTTCACGATCGATCTGCTCTCGTGTTCTTGATCTCCGTCTTTATCAAGCCATGATCGACCTACTCTCATGATCTTGATCTAGATATTCACATAACTCATGATCGACATGCTCTCATGAGATATTATCAGTTCACAATTGACCTATTCTCGTATTCTTGATCTTTGTCAAATCACAATCAACATGCTCTTGTGATCTTGACCTACCTCTACTAACTCATGGTGGCCTATCAAAGCGATAGTGGTTCCAAGAGACAAAATAGCTCGGCCTGAACGGTGGTTTAAGCATATTTCTTCATTCTATACCTTGTGCTGTTCCGCGTCAACAAGAAACTTCTGATAACGGATAGGCACTAGTATCTTGAGATCCTTGCATCCATGTGCAGGTTTCTCTAATCCATTTTCTTTGGAGTGGAGAAGTCTTAACACGTGTTATCTATAGTTCTGCATATCAGCATCACTTCGCATGTATAAAAAATGGGATTAAAACCTCACCAAAAAAAAATTTCATTCATCTTCTGCGTTGTCAAAAATTTAGGCTCAATTCGGTTTTTGAGCAAAACCTCTACGAGCCTCCACTCAAAGAGGGGCAGCTGTTGACACCTAAATTTTTATTTTTATTTCAATTTATTCTATTTTATTTTTATTTTATTTTATTTTTATTACACGAAATTGAGAATATTCTCACAAAAAAAATTTTATACATTGCATTTGTTATTTTATTTTTCTACATTTTTGTATTTTTTTGTATTAACGGCGATGAAGTTACAAGGCGGCGTAAGGGCTCTGATTCTGTCACCGACTAGGGATTTGGCCTTGCAAACTCTCGAGTTCACTAAGGAGCTCGGCCGTTTCATGGATCTTCGGACGAGCTTACTCGTGGATGCACCATTTATCCGAAGTTGATGACATGACGCTGAGGACAGTGGAGTATGTGGTTTTCGATGAAGCAGATTGCTTATTTGGCATGGGTTTTGCGGAGCAATTACATAAGATACTCTCCCAACTTAGTGAGAATCGGCGGACATTACTTTTCAGTGCAACTTTACCCAACGCACTCGCTGAGTTTGCCAAGGCTAGTCTGCAAGACCCTCAGCTTGTTCGGTTAAACTTGGAGACTAGGATCAGTCTTGACTTGAAGCTCGCCTTTTTCATTTTGAGGCAGGAGGAAAAACATGCGGCCTTACTATATCTAGTAAGGGAACACATTAGTTCAGAGCAGCAGACACTTATTTTTGTTTCCACCAAACATCATGTAGAGTTCCTTAATGGTTTGTTTAGAGAAGAGGGTATTGAGCCATCTGCCTGCTATGGTGGCATGGATCAAGATGCTCGCAAAATCCACGTGTCAAGGTTTAGATCAAGAAAGACTATGCTGCCGATTGTCACGGATGTTGCGACTCGAGGCGTTGATATTCCGCTGCTCGATAATGTGATTAACTGGGACTTTCCCCCTAAACCCAAAATTTTTGTCTATAGAATTGGAAGGGCAGCACGAGCTGGTAGCACTGGTACTGCATATTCTTTCGTGACATTTGAAGATATGGCTTATCTTTTAGACCTTCATCTATTTCTTTCAAAGCCAATTCAGCCTGCTCCTACTGAGGATGAGGTTTTGAAGGATATAGATGAAGTGATGCATAAGATTGATCAAGCAATTGCGAACAGAGAAACTGTTTATGGACGCTTTGCGCAAACAGTTATAGATCTTGTCTCTGATAGAGTTAGGGAAATTATCGATTCATCCGCAGAATTGTCTGCTTTGCTGAAACAATGTACGAAGGCTGTCTTTATTCCATAAGGAGGCAATGCTTGAAATGGTGAGTGATGTCGTTACACTCTTAGTGAAGTCCCTGAGGAATCCTAGAAGTGCACTCTGTAGAACTGCAATCATGACATCAGCAGGATAAAAAAATTTTTATGGGAGGCAACCGAAGATGGCCTGCTTTCGGTGGTGGAAGAATCATCATTTCATCTTAATGGAAGACAAGCTTGGACATTCCATGATGGCCATTGAACCCATTTTCCTAAGCGACGTGAGCAGCAAGAGGACATTTGGTAGGTATAATAATGATGAAGGCAAGTTTAGGCATGTTGAAAAAGAATTTTGCTTTCAATGAAGGAGCATCCGATGTTGAAGGAGGACCAAAAGACTTGATATATGACTAGATTAGAGGAAGAGGTCAAGGGGACCATGGGTTTGCACGAGAAAAAACCAGAGAGATGTTCAAATTAAAAGAATACACAGAGGAGTGAAAGATTTTAGAGAGCAAAGTTAAGAGAGAGGGGAACAGATGCTTGGGAGTGAGACGAAGTAGTGGAAAAGATACGGAGGCCATCAGCTAGTACTTGCTTACTGGACTTTCTTCTCACAGTCGTGCTGCTGCCCGATTCCCATCTCTGTTCGAAGACGTTTTTGCTGCTGTCTGGTGTCAAAAACCCCGCTGTTCAGTCTGTTTGAGGGCCGAACTACCTGCTGTTTGGTGCCCGGAACAGCCACGGTTGGTCCTGATTATCCTTGCTATTCGGTGCTCGATCCTCAGCTGTTCAAGGTTTAATCCACTACGTTTAGGCCCAAGGCAGCACTGTTTTGGACAATTATCGTTCATCTTTTTTAGCGCGGGTTTTTAGGGTTGTTTTGCATGCTGTTTGAGGTCGTTTCTCTGCTGTTCCAAGCCCAAAACAGTCTTGTTTGGGGACATTTTCACTCTAAAATTAGTGCAGGTGTTTTTCGGGATCGTAGCGGGCCATTTTCCTCACCTTTTTGCATGAAAGGCTTGCTGTTTGAGCATCTTTACTTAGTTTGAATTGGTGCCGGGATTCAACTTACGAAACAAGCCTCGGCAAAGCTCATAGGCATGCCGCAAATCCACTAGCCGATCGGTCCAAGTGGACCTTGCTTGCTTAGGTGTAGAACTTCGGAGCAAAACAAGGTCCCCACGAGCTGCGAGACTATCACATTGAGTCGGTCATCGAATTGATTCTCAAAGTTTGAATTTGACGATACGATTTGTCAGATCAGGTAACAAACCCCTATCCTCGAATATTTTTCTAGTTTTGTTATCCAATTTGATTGAATTGTATATTTTGAGTTGATATTTCATTTATTTTAAGATGTTATAGATAATTCCCTGCTTTTATTGGAAATGGTGTTTGCATATTAGCCTTGTGTCTTGCGGGTAAGCCTTGTTTTGGATCGAAGATATCCTTCTAAAGTTGGAATTACCTGAAATATTTCAAATATCAAAAGATAATTCCTTAATGTGAAGGGATATGATTTTGGTGAATAGAGCAAGTTTTGCCCTTATATATATACATATATATATTCAATTCCGATGCTTGGCGGGAATTTCAGTTTATTTTTTTATATTATTGTTGCATGGTTCATTTAATTCAAATAAATTCATAATATTCCTTGAGTATAGTACATATTTCCTTGTATCTTGTCCCTTAAATAAGTGCTTTTATGGATGGCCATCCAACTTTCATCCTCAAAGTGCGACGTCGTCCGTACAAAAATGAAAATTGTCTGTCCTATCGCATAATTTTGGGACCGGACCAATAAGTTTCATTTAAATTCGCCATCCGACCCCACCCTTGGGGTACGACGTGTATAAATTCCCTTTCGACCGTAAACTTGGGTACAAAAGCGAATTCTTCAAAAAAGAAAATCGGATCATAAGGTGTACGATACTCAAAGTTTATTATACTTTTATTTGACTCTTTTTTCATAAAAAATCACAAAAAAAAGAACATCAAATCATGGTCTAAAATGGAATTAAATGTCAAGATACCTTTTAATATAAAATTAGACTTTGATTGATGAATTTCTTAATTTGTATTATTTGTTATCAACTTTCAGGCCATCTTTTATTTTTCCCTTTTATTTTAATCCAAAAAATACAAAAAAAAATTACTATTCATGTACATTTCATATAGGGTCGGTCATGCATAATTTATGTCATTTACCATGCCATTATATGTCATTCATGCCTTTTTATTCATGTCATATAGGTAGATTTGCATCATTTGCATGTCACGACATTTTTAAACTCCTGTTTTGTGTGCATTAAAACTCATATCATGTTGGTATTGTCGAAAATTAGCATGCATTATTATTTTCATTCATGTTAATTTGCATATCATTAGAACCCGCATTTTTTCGTGCATTAAAACTTGATTTTTTTTTACATCACGCTTAGATTGCCATTATATGCTTAGATTGCAAATGCTTAGTTGCATTTGCATTACATTCATTTAACCAAGAAAAATCCCAAAAAAAATAATAAATTGTACCTTGGTCTTCAAATAATCAATTAAATAGGCCAATCAAAAAAACTTCACAAGAATGGTACTGAAATGGTGTTAATTGAAAAATTAACATAATCAAGTTCCCGAACTCAAATCTCTGGTTTGCAGAAAATAAAGTATTTCTTCCAATACTTTATTTAGGTATCTAATCTACCTACCAAAAAAAAAAAAAGATTAGTGGCAGCTCCAAAAATTTAAATCATTTGAACATGAATCTAAGTTGCGAATTGGTAGAGCTTGGGAGAGTTCGGGCTAGGTTATTAATTCATTTAATTAATCTAGTAATTCATTAACCTAGAAATTTGCTAATTTTTAGGTCGTGACAGGGGGCTTTATGGGTTCCGAATTGGGTACATTCGGTACCAGATGTAGATTTTGGACATTTGGATTACCCGTGTTAACTTTAACCAGGACATTTTGAGGAAAGACATGACCATTGACTCTATTGATCAAATTTCCTGGAGTAGGATTCTTCGGTCTTGGTATAAGTCTCATAGTTGGAGGTGGTATAGACACTTCTCCATCATAATTATACCCAGTACTAGAATGGCCATACACAGAAGGATATGGCATCATAACAGGAGAATTCACCTGAAAATGTAATACTTGAGATGATGAACTCGGACAAGATATTACCTCATTTATAGCATTGATCATCATTAGCTTGATCACATCCGTAACGTGTTTGATTATATGATTAGTCAATTCGTTCTATTGTTCTTCAAACATTCTCTTCATCGTAGCCACCACTGTAGGGTCTGGTGTTAATGCACGAGTCTATTCTTCATTCAATCATTATGGTATATCAATATTCTGAGGGAAAATCCCAGTGGCTACATTTGCAGCAGAATTTCCTGAATGGGTGCCATCTTCAAGATTATTAACTTGGTCATTTTGACCACGTCCTCCTCCTGGTTGATCTCTTGTTCTCACCATTTCTCCTAAAACTCACCACGAGTTCCATCAAGCGTGCCAAAAAGATGTTCGCGCGATTTGTATCGGGAATATCTTTCACCGAAACTCACTCTTCGATTTTTATTAATATGGATTATGTGGCTCTGCTCTGATGGAGATTCTGAATGAGAAAATGCTCCAAAAGTTGAACAGTCTACGACTACAATACTCTACTTGCTGTAAACGGGACATAAATTGCTGGAATCTTAAGGTACAAGGAATAGAAAGTGCAGGAAAGTTAAACTACAGACATTAATGAAAACTTGAAAGAAACAGAGCATTTTCTTTTGTGTTGTGTGTTCGTCCGTTTTTCTCTCTCTTCGGATACTTATTCGCCTTGCATTCTCAATTGCTTGAGCAGTTATTCTCCAATTTCAAACCTTTGAATTTTAGCGCCATTGCCCATCTCTTCTCAACCCACGATTCTCATAACTTGTCCGTGGACATTGGAACATTTCTAATCCCACTTGTAATTGCATGGTCAGTGAATCTTTTTTGAATAACATCTCTTAACTTCCAAAAACTTGTTCGCGCACATGATTTTGCTCCATATTTCTCGAATTTCGGGATATAATCCCTACACCAACACTTGAGACTTACCGAATTAAACACACTGTGTCCTCTATTCGGTATCTTTTTATAATTTCTATTAAACTTTCCAAATATAAAGTACCATTGTGTTATTCCGTAAGTCATTTTCCTCTTACCGTATTTCGGGATCTACTAGTGAAGTCTTTCCGCATAACATGTCATTTCAAGATACTGAATCATTAAGATACAACTTTCGATATCAACAGGAGGGCTTTCCAATCAACTTAATATTGTTACCACAAATTGAGAAAATCACGGACTTGAGGTTTTGGTTCATATCAAGGTCTAAAGCTCAAATCTATGAATCGCACATTATTTGGGCAGTTTGACACTTTAAATATTCGTCAACAACCTATAACTTATAGTTTTGAAAGTTTAGATTGATTTCGAGATCTCTAGGTTTAATTTTAACCGCTAGGATCGTAAGGTTTAACCAAAGTTTGATGGACAGCTACTTCCTCATTTGACATCTGATCGGCCCGATTTTAATTGCATTTGGGATGCTAGTGATCCCTACCTTCATGAAGTACCGGGGTGTGTGGTTCATACTTCTCATTAATAGAAAGGCACGGGGCAACACTCCAAGTCGCTAGAAAGTTTTTATAGTTTGGGTCCATATTTTTTGGTAGTTTGGTTTGTACCCACGAATAGCTAGGTAAGTGACCTAAGGCTTTCTCGGCCCGTAAGTTTTCTTGTAATATCATATATAATCTCTTTATCTTGTAATTGGGAGTTGTAACAAAAGGTGAGAGGTTCTAATTATAGTTGATTTCTCTACTTAATGTAACTCTAGTTTAATTGTGAACTAAGATAAACATTATGTTTCGATTTCTCTTTCTCTTATTTACTCTCTATTTTGTTGTGATTGTACACCTAATCCTAACATGTGGAATGCCAAAAATTATCGACACGGCAAAAAACGTATGACTTGTCTCGAAGAATGAAAAATTAACTATCAAAATTGGATGACAATATGCACCTCAAACGACTCATTTTGATGGGCAGAACCAATTTTTAAGATTTACAATATGTTTGCTGTCTTGTACCATATTGATCAAATAGATCTTTGGAAGCTGACTCAGACAAATAGTGAAGATGAGGAATCAACGAAGATGCTAATGTCCTTGGAAATCTTTGTATGCTGAAGAAGCCAAGAGGATCATTGGATGATTTATCAAAAGTCGACCGTAAGGTTTTTCAGTGAACATGATCAATAGGGTAGCAAATATTTGCACGTCGTGATTATGGGTAAAGGATTGTGCCGATGTTTAGTCTTGAAAGGTACTGGTCACTTAATGAACTAATCATATCTTTGATCAAGAAGAATATAGTGTTACAAAGATTGTGGTGATATTAATGACCTATTTGAGTTCAATGAAGACTCCTAGCTAATTCCTCATATTTACTGAACTCACAGGGATAATCGATATTGTTACAATCTTCCACTTGATCTTTATAAGGTAGCTGATTTTTGCCAACAATCTACTACTCCAATAACTATATGCTGAACTTAATCTTTCTTCTAGTCCTTCCAAGCGTATTGATAATTTTGACTCTACCAAGCTATTCATCTTCATGGTCCTTCCAATCTTTATCAAACATGCTCATTTTAGGATTGTTCACCATCACTAAGGTTTATCAACTATTCACCCGATCTTTGTACCTCTAAGCCATCACAAACATCCACGTTCTTCTCTGTGACGGCTTGATTTTTTTTTCAAATAGATGACATTTATCGGTTCGAATTATTGTTGAATGAATGAGCTTTGAAGGGAATTACTAAATTGGATATGGAGGATGAACTAAGCCTAATACTATGGTTGGGCATAGCAAATTCTATGGAATCAATGGTAAAATTTTAATTGAGCAAAATTGAACAAAATTAGTTCCTAACACAAAACTTAGGTCGCAGTTAAATCGCGAAGGACATTTTAATTAGCCTTGACACCACCTTGCCCTCCACGTGCCTCCACCACTCTCCCCCCCTTCTTTTTATTGACACCTCTCTTCTCTCTCACTTATTTTTGACAACAACTCCCAAGGCCTTCACTTTCTTCTTCTCCCCCTTCTTCTCTTCATTTTCTTCTTCGTCGAGCCTCCCTAACGAGCGACTCCTCTTGCCTCGATGACACTAGCAACGCTGTGGCTTGTCGATGGTGAATCTTGTTAGCTCCTTCTTCCTCATCTCATCTTTTGGTGCTGCTCGTCCCATTGCCTCTGGTGAACTCGCGCATCAAAAAAGAGGAACATGGTCAGTTTAGCTCATCTAGGCAACGAATCGAGCTCCATTTCTTCATACGCGATCCTAAGGTAAGTAGATTTCTAAACATACCACTAGATTGTCCATTTGTTGTTCAATTTGGTGTGAGACGATGAATTTTGGTTGAGTGTGCCGAATTGAAGATATCTTTGTATGGACGTATAAACATCGTTGCATATAGGATCTATTGCTTCTAGTAGCACTTACTAGTCATGCGTAACATGAATATATGGGTTGATCATTAGGTAAGTTGTTGGATTGACTTGAATTAAGGTTACCCTATGAAGGAAGGAGTTTGGCTGTGCGCTCTTGGGTTTCATAGCTTGTACGTGGATTTGGTTTATTCGAATGTTGTAATCTGACTCTAGGCTAACTAAATTTAAGGTTGATTCGTTCAAATGTTGCCAAATAGACTAGAAAGGAGGATTGAGGCAGAGATGATGTTGGCCGTGAGCCTTGAGAAAACCTATGTGGGAATTTGTAGTTCGATTATCGGGTGTGTAGTACCCCAAAACTTTAGTCAGCTTGAATTATTATGAATAATAATATTTATGGATTAACGACGAGATAACAGGGCATTGTGCTTCAATTTAAAAGTCCTAACTAAGATTTATGTGTGAGAAATTAGACCAGAACAGGACGACGGGAACACGCACGACACGCAGGAGCCACGTGTCAGCACAAGACCGGGCCAAGGGCACACATATCACTTAAGGACACATGTCTAGTGCAAATAACACATGGTAGCACATGTCACGCATGCTGGCCACATGTCCGCCATAGCATGCATGGTGCCACGTGACACATATTGCGTATGCACGAGGTGGCTTGACACGTGTCCCGAGGGTTAGTTAGCTTATATTCTTCTATAATTAGAACCTAACGTCAGTTGTTTTGTCATTTAATCGTCAGAGGTTCAAACCTCTACCCGTCTGCCGTCACACTAGCATGCCCATGCCTTGCCATTGCGCCATCGCCTAATGATTTGAGGCTTGTCCGTATCATCAATCCATCATATGAAAACAAAGTGAGTATATTTCTAACCCTTCTGGTTTGTTTGGATTAACGTTGGAATCACAGGTCAATGATTGAAATGTAAATGATATTCTTGATTCTCGCCTGAATTGCATGTTAAATATTGATTGAATTAATCTAATGGAGTCAATTGAGGTAAGGTCATATTGTGTGAATGCATTGCATTGCATATCATGAGAAAGTATTCCATCATGCTTTGCCAACGATGCCCCATGGAGCCGAAGGGAATTGAGGATGCCTTCGATGGTCGGAGAATGCTTCTGCGCTTTGTGCAAACTAGAATGCCCCTTGGAATAAGAGATGTCGTGGCTCTACATGATCCACGAAGACAATTTCTAATGATTTCGAGACAGTCTCTGTACGAATCCATTCAACAGTCTCTATATGATTATGTATGCCAGGTTCTGGTGTTTCTGTGCATCGGTCTCTGTAGGATTTCGTATTATGATCTCTGTGTGATTCCATACTAAGACGATTTGGTGATTCTAAGACGTCTTCGTACGAATCCGTGCAACAGTCTCTATGTGATTCCATATATCGATCTCTGTACGAACCCCTCCAACAATCTCTGTGTGATTTTGTTGTTGCATTTGCATTTGAGAAAGAATCTCAAGCATTTTCATGTGCTTACTGAATTGGAATTGTTAATACTATGTTCTAACTTTAATGCTTGCATTCCATTGAGTTAGATTTATATTCGCAGGGCATTAGCTCACCGTTATTGATTTGTGATTTTTAGCTAATAAGCATGCTTCAAACTAACCTAGCTACTCTAACTGTTTATTATGGAGTCTCTCAGGAATGTATATCACCTGGGAGGAACACATAGATATGAATCACCCTGATATGAAATTCAAGCAGTTAGTGAGTACTATGGTAGTAGAAGTGGGTCTATGTTTTACCCCATTCTATATCGTTTCCTCACCCTATTCTTCGTTGGAGATAATGACAAGCTTTTGGGTCCTCTCCTTATGACCCCAGACCTTGACAACGGTGATACTGAGCGTGGGCAAGATTAGCTGATGACAACAATCTGGGGATGGGTTTTTCAGACATTGTGGATGTACACAATTGTGAAGTTGTGAAGATCTTACGCAATTTTTGACTGCATGATAGTAGCATAAGGATCAGTAGTGGTGTTTGTCTTGCATCCCCATGTGTCTACATGTGCGTTGTACTAAATGGAAATGAAAAGATGGTTCGAATATGGATGTTATCTTTGTCTTTTTTTTATTATGTTTGTGATAGTGAAACCATTAATTGGCCATACCAGTTAGGCATATGCCAATGTGTAGGGTTGTTTGTTCATGTCATGCACTTGTGTTTTTGTATGGCCGTTTTCTAATTCTATTTTAGTCTTCTGCATGCGTCATTATAACTCCGATAAGTTTAAAGAAGACAAGCATAGCGTAAGTCTTAAGATGAGGTACCGTACTGGGGCTATAGGTTGGGAACGTTAATTATGCGGGATGGTTTTTTCTGATGTATGAACTATGGTTGCTTCTTGTCTGATTGAATGACAATGACATTTAGTCGTCTGATGGAAATTTTACTCGGGGAGCCTTGAGCTCTCTCCTGTTGAATAAACTATTTTAAAGGTCTAGCTAGCTCTAGTAAGGATAACAGAGAAGAATAGTGAACATGTTATAGTGGCGGTGGTAGTGTCGATGTATGACGAGATTACGAATCGGAGGAGAAGCCGTTAGTCACGTCCAAGTTGTTGTTTTTCGAGAGAGAAAGATGTAATAAAACAGTTATCTATTTATATAAACTTAGGTTGTTCTTGATATGTGTGTATTGTAAGCTACTAGTGAACCCTAAGGGTCGTACCTTTAGGCATTGCATATCTTTTTACATGCACTTGTATATCGACCTCGCTTGTTTTATGATAGTCTTTCGCATTTGCCTTCTATTATATTACGTATATCAAATTAAAGCAAAGCTCATAATGAGACAGGTGGCGAGCCTCAATCATCACTTCTTAGCTGTTCACCCTCGATTAAAGTCATTCAGATGTTCACCTTATCTGAAGATCTTCCAGCTTGTAGAAATCTTCATCACTAATATCTTGTTCACCTTAGAAATCGTACAGTCATTCCTAAACATTAGCAGAGCACTCTAAATAGTAGCACATTACTTTTCATCTCAAAAAACATTGGTGCTGTTTATAATATCATCTGCATTTCGTCTTGTGCATATATACCTAGTATAACTCAACCAATATATACATTAGTAGCTTTGATTGTCTTTACTATCATTAAAACAAGATAGGAGATTTTCCAACAATTACCGCATTGATGACATTCCCAACATAGGGATTACATCTTCACAAGGATTGATGACTTGGTATTGTTTGCTTAATAAGTAAGCAATCGCATTTCAATAATTTCTAATGGGGGCCAAACTTGTAATTCTTGCATATGGGAATGACTAATCGTCCGCCATGTCTTGTGGGCTGCATAAGCTATCGAACGTCCAAAATTGGTCGGAAACAATGTCGATTAAACCGGTGGAACCGGTTCGGCTCTAAGTCCAATTTTGTTCCAATTTTCTGATTGTTAGTAATTGAACCAAATTTAATGAGTTGAATTAAATTGAATCAAATTGGGTTCAATTTGATCGATGCATGGTGTAATTCAATTGTGATAATCAATTAACGCTTGAATTCCTCCAATTTATGCTAATTTCACCCTATAGGTCATGTGACCAAATGTTGAACATGCCTATTGACCAAATTGAACTTCATTACTCAAATTGGATCATAATCTAGTACAAGTTGAATTGGGTCAATTGCACCAAATATCTTTGTATCATGAGCTATCATATTGCAAATTGGCTCAATTGGAATAAGCATGCTTGTGAATTTGTCAAAATTGATATTGAATTCATGTTTCTATTCACTCAATTGGATTGAATTAAGGTGAATTGGCATCAATCACAAAGACTCAATCAAAAGCCTAATCGGAGCTCAAAATTGTGGACGTTTTTTATGTTTATTTTTTTTTTTTGGGTTGATCATGAAATTGTCTTGGCAATAGATGCAGTATGAACTCTAGATTAAATGTCCACAAAAAGCTATCCTAAAAAATGGCTAGAAATGAACTAATTTTGTTTTGGGTCGATGAGCATCGAAATTTTCCTATTTGTGGAAAGTTGGTTTTAATTTATTTTTATAAATTGATAATGCCCAAGTCAAAGTGAGTAAAAAGGAGTTGTTTTGAGTTTTTCTGATTTTTTAAAAGTTGACCAAGCATTGACTATTTGGTGAAAGTCAATTAATGGGTCAAACTTCCGTAACAGAGTGGAAATGAAATTGACACTATTAGAGGCTTTATATGTAAAAGATAAATTTTGACCAAGAAAATCAATTCCAACGTCAAACTTCAGACTTTTTTAAATGAAAGTGCAATAGACTTGTAAATAAAGTGCTTATGCTAATCCAAATATCATGATTCTTTTTCATTGAAAATTAGATCATGTCGTAAATCAGAAATCTAAATTTCAATTTTTTAAAAATATAATGACTTTTTGGCTAAAAATAAGGTGTTAATACCAATTTATGACTCACACCATTAAATATGAAACAAAATATGGGTTTTAGACCATTTTGCCACCTCTAGTCAAGTCTTGCAGACATGAACTAACACCGCCCGATTGACTTGGTTGAATAGATCATAAGCTGGGAATGAGCTAGAATGCCAAATGTAGAGCGAAATCTTTGTGTACTGGTTCGGCCTGCGTTCAATTCGAGAGAGAGAGAAGCGAAAATTGCTATGAAGAGGAGTGACGTTTGGAGGCTTTGTCTCTGAAGACGGGCTTTATCCCCAACATCTCTAACAACTTAATTGGAAAAGATAACCAATCATGCAAATTCCTAATAGACTCATCAAACCTCGTGTACCTACAGGAGCTAGATTTCATTGCAAAGCAATAAACACATAGAATGCAGCTTACTGGAGGGATTCTTGAAGACCAAGATGGAGGCGGAGTCAATGTCGGCAACCAAGGGGAGCCTAGATGGCCTCGATTGAGGGGGTAGTGAAAGAAGGAGATAATGGGCTTGTGGAAGGAGATGAATAGTTCTGAAAGAGAGCATTTCGAATTACTATTTTAGGTTCCAACTCACTTTGATAAAGAAAATGTTTTCAGTTCGGGTCATAACCCAAATAAAAACACATTGCAACACCCATTTTATAATTGCATACCCAACATAGTGAGATCTGAATCGAAATATTCGAGAATTTCAGGTTAGTTATGGTCGATTTGTATTTCGGTCCTGGTGTACATTTCGGTTTGGCATCCCTAGGATTTATGGTGATGTGCTAATACGTTAATAGAGATGTGGCGGTAGGCCGAAAATTCAAAATGATAGGCTTGGGGGCAAGCATTCGACTATGAGGCCTGACTCGTTCTTGCTTTGTTCAGGCCCGATTGACTTCATAAGAGAAGTCAAAATTGAAATTGGCGTTGTATGCGGACCGAGCCTAAGAATTCGGCCCGTATCCTTGTGACCTCAAACTGGGATCGTCGTGCAGATAGGGCCAAAGGCTCATCTCATGTTTACCACAATATTGAAAACACAAAACCCAAAAAAGAAAGAGAAAGGAAACTGGGCCTCAGCATATTTAGAGCAATTGTATAAAGAGAAATACTTTCCCGCTAATATTATAATTCATATATTATTACTACGTATTTTACATAAAATATTTATAAATTAAGAGATCGTGTAGTCAGAAATAACTGACAATATTAGTAAGACTATCTATCAGCTTCTCATCAATCTCATTGATAATATATAAAATATTAATAACAAGTTATGAAAAGGAATTTCTTTTGCTTCGAAGGGAAAAAAGAATATGAAAAAGGGAAATCTGTATGATGGTCTAGTGAAACCGCGGCACCAGGCAACGGTCGCTTCGCTTCCTTCCATGGCGTCGAGCTCCGACCCTTCAAGATCACCCGACAACAATGACTTCTCAGCGTCTCGCTTCAGAAAAGCAGTGAGTCCTCTAAGTCTCTCTGTCTCTGTCTCTGTCTCTCTCTCCCCACCCCCACCCCCACCTTCTCCTGATTTTTCCTTCTTGCATTTGGTCGAGTAGGTTTGCCTCTACGATTGGTGGTTGACACAAGTTCTCAGAGAAAAACCCTTGGTGTTTCTGGCTTTGCTTCACCCAAGTAAGCATTGATATTGATCTGCTAGGGTTCTTCTTCCGTTCGTGTAAATTTTTCACCTTTGAAGGAAAAAAAATCAGAGCTTTCTCATGGATTAGCGTGTTTTTTTTTTGGAGAAATCTAGTCAATTTGGGCCGAACATCGGAAAATGTGATCCTGTAGACACTAATACATCGAAAAGTTCCCTGTAATTGAGACAGCTACAACCTTGGTCTTTCATGTCTGAATGTGTTTTGACAATGTGCTGGCAAGATAACTATTGGGGCTGGGGATTTGTGTTGTACCAACATGATCACGTTTGTGTCGGTTATTCAAGTCATTGGCTGAATATGACAACGTTGGTACAGTATAATGATAAATTGTTTTTTTGTTTTGTAAAAGTTTCTCAGCATTTGTCGAGCCGTGTCTGTTTTGAGTTAGTTGTATTCATGTTCTTTTAATTTGTGTTTTCTCCCATTCAAGTTGACTCATTGTTTGAGTCACGTTCTTGTATCGTATAGAAAGTTGCCACCCCTATTAACTAGGACTACATCTTCACGTAAGTCATTGTTGTCTTCGTGACTTAGGCTCTCAATGAGACTTCTCTGTTGGTTTTTACTTTATTTTTGTGTTGTAGCAATTCCATGAGCTCAGAGGACTTTTTACTCCAGGCAACAATCTGTTCAACAAGTGGTTCAGGTGCTCTAGTCGGCTCCAATCACCAAAAGATATGATTTTTCAACTCTTGAAACAGTGGATGGTGTTTGTGTTGTGGTGTCTGGATTGATAAATAAGTCACGTACTACAGAAAGCGGCTTCTCATCTGAGGTTTGTGAGTCTCTTGCTCTATTCCCTGCCCGTGCAGGCTCTATCAGTTAGCATATACGTCACTAGCTTCTCAGAGCAACAACCATTGTTTTTAGGCTTAATTAAGCTTTAAGCAACTATGAACTGCAAACATTTGACCACCCCACTCTAGTTTGAGCTCTTGGACCTTGACCATGGAAAATTTGACATGGGCAAATATTAATTGCTGTTAAAAGTGCTCGGGTTCAAAACGAAAGGAAAGTAAAAAAAGAAAAAAAAGGGCATCACATGGTGACCTGTTCACAATGCAGAAGTTTTCTAAACAAGCTGTTATGAGCCACTCTTAAATTCGCTTTTAATGCTGAACTTTAGCTGTTATAGGGGGGAAATTGTTTGAATGGATTCGAGATTTATTTGTCCTTTGTGCAGTCATCTTACTATTTGATTATGTCATCTCATTGCAATTTCATATGTTATATTCAAAATTTGTGCTCTTTGTAGATTTTCAAGCATTTGTGTTTGGATTTCCTCCTAATCAGGAAGATTGTGCTTCAAAATGCTTGGAGAGAGAAGTGAGATAGTTACGAGGCCGGGAGAGGAATCTGTCTATTTATCAACGATGAGAGGTATACAGGCAACACAGTTTGCTTAAATTAACTTTCATATGGCAGGTAGTATGGTTTTACGTGATGACATGTTGCTCCAAAGTGTTTGTGCCTTCTCAACTAGAAATTTTAGACTTGTTTGATGTTTGCTGTTCTCCAACTTTTTGTTTTTTGGATGTCTCCATTTGACTGACAGGAGATAGGAACCTTAGTTTGGGAGAAAGAAACACCAGGAAATACAATGTAGCAATTATAAATATGCACAATGTGCAACTTTACAATGTCTGTTCTCCAAAATGCTGAGATCTGCTGCAGTAATGTGGATCCAATGCTTCCAAATTTAGCATTGAAGGGATTTCAAGTACTTTTCCTTTGCACCTGTTGATGCGGTTGAAGTGCTCTCTTATTGCAAATGATTGTGTAGAACATTCTTGTTTATTTATACTTTGCTCAAGATGACAATCGAATTTGCAGTTGTCATTGCTAGGAAGTCTGGGGAGATCGTTTTAGTTTGGTGATGTCCTCCTGACCATTTGCAGGTGGGAATAGAAAAAGTGAAATACATGAAGATAACTCGACTAGGAATGCAGCTATTGTTACCATAAAAAAAGTTACCAGATTGGGAAGCAGATCTTCTGATTTATCAGGTTCGAGAGGTACACCTGCATGTCTACTTTGCTTGAATTGATGGCAATAAATTTATGAGAAATTTCCATCCATAAAATGCTGCTTCAAGATTTTCATATCATCAGAAGTCAAAGTATTACTTCTGGCCAGTTATTATCTTCACTCATTACTGCTATGGATTGCAGACTATTGTGGATCGGATGAAAAAGTTCAGACAAACGCAAGAGGGATAGTAATGAAAATAAGCATGATGCACAACTCCAGAATGAATTTTCTCCTGCAAATGCTAAAATTTTCTCACTTGTATGGACCGAGTTATTCCTAATGTGGAAGTTGAAGGAACCCAAGAAAATCATCTTTCCACAGTTGTGGATGAGTCTAAACTGTACTCTCCTCAAAAGACAGGTGCTAAAATGAATTTGGTCCGTGATGACTATTAGTCATTCATGTTGAAGAGATTTGCAATGACAATAGTTAACCATCTGTTGATGTGGTTGAAGTGTTGCCTTATTACAAATCAATATCTAGAAAATTCTTTTTCATTTATACTTTGTCTAAGATGGAAATAATTTGTAGTTTTCATTGTAGGAATACTAGAAAGATTGTTTTAGTTTGGCTGATGCCCTAAACATTTGTAGGTGGGGAGAGAATAGGTAAAGTAGATGAAGATAACTCATTCAGGAATGCAAGTACTGTCACTGGCAGAAGAGTTACCAGATCGGGAAGCAAATCTTTTGCTTTATCAAGTTCAAGGGGTATAAATGCATGTCTAGTTTGCTCGAAGTAAGGAGAATATATTTAAGGGAAACTTTTATCCATGAAAATAACATTTTAAGTTAAAACATTACAATTACCCAATGGTTATTTGTCTCCACTGACTTTCCAACATTTTAACTTCTATGGAATGCAAACAGCTCTTGCCTGGATCGAAAAAGTTCAAGAAAATACAAGAGGGATGCTGCTGAAAATAAGCATGATGCATGACTTCCAAATGATTTTTATCCTCAAAGTACCAAAAGTTGCCTTGCTATGATGGACCCAAATCTTCTTAATGCTGAAGTGAAGGAACACAAGATAGTTGTCTTTCTGCAGCTGTTGGTTAGTCTAAAGTGTACTCTCCTCAAAAGATAGGTATTGGAACAATTTTGATATTTGGATTGCATACAATGGATTTTGATAATTGCTAGTAAGTTTGGGAGTCAAACATTTTATCGCTAGGTTGACAGTTATCTAACGAGTTAGCATTGCAGGATGGAAGGGAAAAGGCAATGTCGATAAAAATAGTTTTTGTGTGTAGCCAATTGTGTTTAAAATTCCTACAGGCTCCCAAGTAAGTGCTCTCAGTTTCTGACCTTGTCAATAATGTTCGAGTGTTTTGGCAAGAGTTTCGTATTTTGCTGCTTCACCTTTACAATATCAAACTTTGTCAGTTTCCCTATACAACATTGAGAACTGTGCAGTGGGGTTTTAGTGAATGTGGATTGGTAATACTATGAAATGTCCCTTAGATTGATTTTCGAACTGAGGAGATGTGTCATAGAACTGATTATCTTGTCAACTGGGAGAGATTGCCGAGATTTTATAGTTTTACCTGTAAGCTTTATTACAGTGACAGGTGATTAAATTTTGATGCCTTTGGCCACATTTTCCTGGATATATTATCTCATGCCTTGTCATTGCCTTTTCCTCCCAGAACTTAGCCTTCCAATTCTATTCACTGTTTTGACATAACATTTAAGGCTGTGAAATACTCCAAACAAACCAAAAGGCTTTTGAATGGGGGAAAATATAGCACCTAAAACATTCTAATACTTGACTTGCCAGTCTGTATGCATATGTGATCTGTGGGCGGAATTAGATAGGAATGTACTTATTCTACTCATTTGAACTTAGGGCAGTCTTTGCCTGCCTTTCTTATCAGTTATATGTTTGCCATTATAATATAAGTTTGGTACTTGTATGGCTTTATACGATGATCTTCTGTCCACACCCACAAGTGCATCTTCCATCATCATGCTCCTATTTTATCTGCACATATGTTTATGGTTAATTGTTTGGTCTAATGCCTTCTTAATTTGTTTCCTTCTTTGTTTAGGGAAGTTCCCTCACATCTTCGGATTCTTTCAAATGTTCTAGATTTGGTGAGTAGGCCATCAAACTATACTTCTGCTTAAGATCTTCAATTTGCTGTTTAGGCACTTATGGATTTATAATAAGCAGATGTCAGGTTTTAGCTCCCGTTATATGCCTTAAAACCTGTTTTATTTTATTTTATTTGACTTTGACGAGGTTAATGAAATGGAATTATCATTTTAATCAATACTAGAGCATTGTACATACTACATACCTGAATACATATCGCCAGTTTAAATGAGAACATGATTTGGAATGATGGATCCACTTGTTTGGAAAGAATTCCAGTTGTTGCAATCTTTATCTCATAACAGTCGGGCCTGTATTTAGCAAGCATCCAATCAATTCATTTTAAATACACCTTCTGTGAATCACATTTTTCCTTCCCAAAATGGTTATCACTACTCCCTAAACATTGGTTTGTCCCATTCTCTAGTTATATATGCATTTGTTGATGCTTTGAACTATTCAAGTAGTTACCATTTGTATCCTCTTAGGCCTGCATGAAGCAAGCATTTCAATCAATATTCAAGGATTTTCCCCATGTTTACAAACAACTTTTATGAGACACAGTTTCGCCTTCCCAAAATGGTCACTACTATGTCAAATCATATATTGCCATCTTGAAAGGCTTGTAATTTGCTTCGTGCTGCGTGTTGTGTTTAGTTAGAGTTCTGGCGAAAACCAAGTGGCAGTTTATGCACAGGTATGTAGTGTCTTTTTGATTTCTGCAATTTCATGTAATGTTTATCTAGTAAGTGTGGTTTGTCCTTTCTACTATAGTATCGGCCCTGAGATGGCATAGTGGTTCAAGCAACCAAACCCGTGAATCTAAGGAAACTGCTGTTTGAAGAAGAAGAAAAGAAGAGAAGGGGATGAATGAATTGTCTAACCCTCTAGATTAGCATGCTCTCGTATTTATAATAAAAACGGGGGTACAAAGAAATACAATGGGCATTCCCACACATGATAATAAATAATAATAATAACACCCTTGCTCAAGCTGAGGCATAGATATTGACCATGCTCAGCTTGTTACATATAAAGTGAACCCGCTGCCCAGCTAAAGATTTAGTAAACACATTTGCTAGCTTATCTCTAGTACAAACATGTGAGAGAGTGATACTACCATGTGTAAGATCCTATTGAACAAAATGGCAGTCAATCTTAATGTGCTTTGTTCTCTCATGAAAAACAAGATTTGAAGCAATGTGAGTTGCTGAACTACTATCACACCATAACGAAGTGGATCATTCGCCCCATATCCCACCTTAGTTAGAAGATGTCTAGTCCACATAATCTCTATTGTGGCTGCAGCTATGGCCCGATACTTTGCTTCAACACTACTCCTCGCAACAATGTCTTGTTTCTTACTCTTCCATGAAACCAAATTACCACCAACATACAAAGCATATTCAGAGGTAGACTGCCTACAGTAGGGCAACCAGCCTAATCAACTTCAGTATAACACTTCATGTAAGCGTGACCATGAGTAGCAAAAACAATCCCTTGCGAGACTTCCTTGAAGATACCTCAGAATCCTCAAAACAGCATCCCAATGTGGTTGTCTAGGTGCTGCCATAAATTGACTAACCACATTAACCGAATATGCAAGATTGGGCCTAGTCATCGTAGTGAGATAGTTTAGTTTACCAATAACATGTCGGTATCTTTCTGGGTGTTCAACAACTCACCCTAATTAGGAAGAAGCTTCCATCCCAGTTCCATAGGCGGCTTTGCGGATCGAGAGTGCTGCACGTTAAATTCAGGAAAATATCCAGAACATACTTACACTGTGACAAAGAAATACTTCTTTTCACCAAATAAGTTAAAGAAGACATACTCTCTTTTCCAAGATGGGTTTCGTTATCGGTCTGCTCCATTTTGTTAGAATGGATTATATCGAATGATTATAGCTTTGCCCAAATCTGGAATCGAATGATCATAGCTTTGCCCAGATTTGAGATTGCTCCAGACATTATAGGAATTCGGCTTTAAGCTTCGGCAAACAACCTTTTTTCACACTTGATCCTACATAAAAAAAATGTGCATGAATACGGTCTTAAAAAGATGAAGTGAGCGAAAATTGGGAAGCTCCAATTGTTGATTTGCTTCAGTGGTAGCAATCAAAGACATGCCTTCGTCTTTCGTTGACTAATACGGTACAATCAAAGGATCGATCGAGGGCCAAAGCATGAATCAACCTTGACTAGCTGATGGACTAGTGTACGGGCTAGTCGATGCATACAGTTGGACTTGCCTTGATCCCTTCGTCAAGCTGAATCACGGCCATGGTGGATATCTTTTTGTCAAGGGATAAACCATCTGCAACTGTAGATGCCCCTTGTTCGTGCTTAGTTGTGCCCCTGGCCTTGAATTTCCCAGGGAATGAAGGCTTTGTAGACGATCTTCCCAAGCTATTGCAGACGAACTCTCAGGTATACTGTACCGACTTGATATTTTCGTCGGCTGATGTGGTGCGATTGATGGATCGATTGAGGACCGGCTAAGGATTGTCTAAGGATCGCCATGGGGTTGATGAAAGGATAGCCAAAGGTAATGTCGATTGATATAGGGATCGACAACGGCTAGTGTTGAGACTCAATGCAAGGATCGCTATGCATTTGATCGGTCTGGCTAAGCACTGATGAACGACTGACTACGGAAACTATTGTGGGCACCAACTTCTATTCGGGGATAATCTTAGCTCACGGTTAGTGTTCTTGCGCGTTTCTCGGACTTCGACTTGATTAAGCCGATGTAACTTGGATTCAAGTTGATCGGTTGCTCCATCGCTTGGCATGAGAAATAATCGAGGGTGAAGGATGGATCTGCCTCAACTGGTTGTTGAGCTGGAATTTGCCAAGGATTTTTGGTTCAATCGTGAGCTTGGAGATCAACACTCACATGTAGGTGACACGGTCCGGGCGAAGAGGCTAATCCAAAGAGGTTTTCTGTACGAGAAGTGGGTCGTGTCTTGTCGAGGAATCTCCTAGGAATTCTAGAAGGATCCTAGGAGCGGGCGATATTGTAATTGTACACTATTGTAATTATGGCAGGTAGATGGTAGTTAGGGAGATCTAATATCCACCGTTAGATCAAAGGGGAGATCTAGGGATTGTATCGCACGAGAACTTGTATATAAGGGGCTCTCCTCCTCATTATTTGTATCATCTCATCTCACGAGTAATAGAATCAAGAGCTTCTCTCTCTAGTTTCTCTCTCTAAAGAGTGTTGTGAGATGAGCGGGGAAGGCTGACATGGGAAGGTTTTCCTAAGGCCGCACGAGCGATTGAGTAGTGATTCGATCGGCCCGTGACAAGTGGTATCGGAGCCAACGTCCAGAGCGTAGCCAAATTCATCCAGAGGGTGTGATGGATCCAGTGTCCGAGATGACTGCTGCCATGGTGAGAAGGCCGTGGACGAGCGTGGTCGTGATGCTGAGAAGGCCAGCAAGGCGAAGAAGAGTCGTGCTCGTTCGAGTTCGAGGGATGCAATGGGGCAATTGGAGACTCGAGTGTTGAAGATGGAGATCGCGCTCGTA
This sequence comes from Psidium friedrichsthalianum, assembly GCA_019149425.1. NCBI lineage: Eukaryota > Viridiplantae > Streptophyta > Magnoliopsida > Myrtales > Myrtaceae > Psidium > Psidium friedrichsthalianum. The sequence continues at coordinate 2,440 of JAGVVM010023052.1, read as the reverse complement.
GAAGTCCAAGGGATGGTCGGGGATCTGGCCGAGAACGCTAAAGGAGACATGTCCGGAAGGAGGTGCTCGAGGCCGAAGTGCAAGAGCTGAAATCTGGCATGGGGGAGCTCCAAGGCGAGATGCTAGGTATCTTGACTGCACCGCCGAAGAACTTCGATCGCAGAACGACGACTTGCGAGCCCTGGTCGAGGCTATGTGGGGGAATTGGACGCGCTCAAAGTGAAGGTTACCGAGGTGGAAGCACGCGTGAACGGGGTGATCACCGTGCAACCTGCTCCCTCGGGTAGACGCCTCGAAGCCTAAGGAGTTCAAGGCCTCAAGGGTGGCCAAGGACGTGGACAACTTCCTGTGGCACGTGAACCAGTAATTCAAACGCGACGGGGATAACTGACGATGTCCTCAGGTTAGTACTGCTGCTATGTACTTTACCAAAAACGCTCTAGTATGGTGGCGTCGTAGGTGTGATGAGTGAAGTGGTGGACCGATCACTTCATGGGAGGCGTTTGTTGCGGAGTTTCGAAGCAATTCTACCCGGCGTATGCGGAGGAGGAAGCCCGAGAGGAACTCCGACGCCTAGAGCAAAGGGGAAATGTCCGAGACTATGTGAAGAAGTTCTCGAAGCTGCTGCTGTAAAATCCCGACGATGAACGACACCGAGGCCTACTACCAATTCATTGGGGTCTCAAGCCATACGTGAAGCAAGAGATCAAGCGTTGCAGTGCTATGGATCTCGCATCGGCCATGGCTGCAGCCGAAATCAATGGTGGAATATAAGCCGACTTCTGGAAGTAAGCCGGACTTTCACCCAAGGGAGAAGAGTGTTGGTGGGAGATCGCGGAAATTCCACCGGCCGAGCAATAGCAAGCCACTGACCGCTCCACCTAAGGCGAGGACGGAAGCCTCAAGCCAGCGGGAAGCACGAGAAGAAGCGGTTCCAAGTCAAGTGCTTCTTGTGCGACGGACCGCACTTTGCACGCGACTGCTCAGCGAAAGGGCAGATCGCATCGGTGATCAAAGCTAAGGAAAAGGAGAAAAAGCAGGTCGAGCAAGGAAGAGACGCGACTCGGATCCTTGTGATCCTTAGTCAAGCAAGTCCAACGAAGGCGGGAAAAGCTGAAGAGGACTGATGTTCGGGAAGTCGAAGATACGTCGGTAACCACTCACGATGAGTTCGCGCGGTTCTGTATACCGGGGAAGCACTCCGATATTGTGTCAATATTTCGAATAAGCTGCGAACCTGTAAAATCCGCTATCCTAAGGTTGAGCAAGACGGACGCCCGCGCCCAGGCTTGCAAGCACAGCAACTCTGAAAGCATGCCGTAACCCATGTGCTGGGGTAGTGAGAGGCCGCTGGAGATCCACACGGTCACTGTACGCGAGCAAGCGAGGATCCTGGGAGGTCAATACACCTTTACGAAAACACATATGATATTCGCATGGGGTTGCGGGTTCCATCGACAGATCGACTGCAGATTGAGACATGTCCCAGTCGCGGTTACATGCACGTCGTGCTGCTGGATGATTTGGACCCACGCACTGGTTTCCATCATACAGCACACAACTGCAGTCCCCCCCCCCGCGAATGGGAAGTCGCATCGCATCCGATCCTGTCGTTATGAACCCCAACCCCATGACAATTATCATAGTTGTCTAAGGGATTCTACCTCAAGCGTCCTCCTTGTCGTCCATTGGACCGATGTGGACTCTCCACGCCTCTCAATACCCCCACACATGGGTACCTGCTTCTGAGTTGCGGTCTTCAGACACAGCACGTCCTCTTATCAACCTGAAGGTCGAGTTTACTTCGCCTAGCTCTCTTCGGAGTATTGACACAGATCTGGCACTGCTCCCGTATCCACCAACGCAATCCCATACGTGAGTGCTTCCCCGATCTTTCACTTCCCCGACGAACATCATCGCTCTACGTCCCGCCTCCTTGACTGATGAGCTAAGACCACAAGGATCCCGAGTCGCGGTCTCTTCCTTCTCGAAACTGCTCTTTTTCTCACTTTTCCTTAGCTTTGATCACCGAGGCCACGACCGCTCAGCCCTTCGCTGGAGCAGTCGCGTGTGCAATAGTGCGGTCCGTCGCACAAGAAGCATTGACTTGAACCGCTTCTGATCGTGCTTCACCGCCTTGCTTGATGGCTTCAGTCTTATCGCCCTTCAGGTGGAGCGTGCGTTCACGTGGCTTGCTATGCTCGGGCCGGTGGAATTTCCCGTCGCGATACCCCCCCACCAACACTCTTCTCCCTGGGTTGAAAGGTCGGCTACTCCAGAAGTCGGCTTTATATTCCACCATTGATTCGGTGCAGCCATGGCCGCATATGCGAGGATCCATAGCACCCTGCAAGCTTGATATCTCTTGCATTCACGTATGGCCTTGAGACCCCCCAATGAATTGGTAGTAGGATCCCCCGGTTGTCGTTCATCGCGGCTT
>JAGVVM010023051.1:0-14375 GCA_019149425.1 Psidium friedrichsthalianum | reverse complement strand
TTTTTTATCTTTTTTTTTCACTTTTATACAATTATTTATTATAAATACTAAATAGGATCGTCGATCTTAGGAAGTTCAAGAGATGGCCAAAATTTATCCCTGCCCCCCTCAATAGACAAATGAAGTCACGAACACAGATGTCATGCCCACAAAGCTAAGTGAGGCCAACCCAGGCGCCCTAGGGTCGCAATGTCGCAACCTTGGATCGCCAATTATAAGACGCTTTCAAATAAAGAAAGGGAGGGAGGCGACAAACACGAGCAACTAGACAGTGAAAGTGAGTTCAGGTTACTGAGAAATATGGGATAGCACCTGCAAGTCTCATTAACCCGGTTAAATTCGAAAGTTCGGCTTGTGCAAGTGACCTACTCACAAGAGCAGTTAGCACGCAGTCGGTGAGGACTGTTGGCATTTGACCAATGTGATCTCCAGTTCCTAAGGTGGAAATTACCACGATTAACTCTTGAGGAAATTATATATGTGTGTGCTGTGGGGACCCAAAAGATAGTATATAATAATCTATATACTATACTTATATAGATATAATATATATATATAGTTCCTAAGGTCAGTGATAAAGTAGTAAAATGGCCATAAGTTGAACATAACAAGAGCTGCCCCACAAGCAAAAGAGGACGGGCAGATGTGAAAAGCATGTGTTTTTTTTATGCATACGTAAATATAATTGCATGGGATTCTCATGAGAGAGAGATGTGTATGTATGGGGGAACCAATATGTACATAGCAATGTAACCTTTATTCTTTTCTTTTTTTTATGTCGCTGCCTATTCTGTGAGACCAAAAAAGAGCGACTCTTTTCGTTTGCCGCCTCTCGTCACTAAATAGTTGGGAGACGGACCGCAACAGTGATGCGTGATGGGGAGAGAAAGAAGAAGAAGGGTGTGGAGGAAATGTCTCTTAATCTCGTCATCGACATCATCAACACCATCATCCATCATTCATCATACATCATCAAAGCTCCATCAGAACCCATGCTCGAGAATCGAGAAAGATCGACCATAGAGAGAGAGAGAGATGAGAGAGAGAGAGAGATAGAGAGAGTTTAGAAGTGTTAATCATATTTGCATGTGCATGTAAGTATAATGAGTGCAAAATGTCAGTCCATGCATGTGAATTTTGTGGGGATTGTTCAAAAAAAAAAAAACAAGTGGGCCATTCGTTCATTAGCTTCGCTTTTGCTTTTTGGTGTAAAGTGTTGAAATCGAGGGGAAGAGTGCATGGCGATCCTCTCCTCTTGCTCCTGCCGCTGTGAAATTTGTCAGGGTTTTACCATCTTTGATTCTTGGGGTGAATGCATGTGTCTCTACCTTTGCTTCCTTGTTTTTTTCTTTTTTCACTTCCTTTGTCCCCTGTGAAAAGCCGCAACCCACCTCAGTCAAACATGCTATCATGATCTGAGCCCTTCTTATGTTTTCCGTGATTCCTTTTCTTCTTTTGTTATCGATTTCTTTTTCACAAATGCACCAGGGCAAAGCGCTTGATGCAGTACAAAATCTTATTAAACGGACGCAAAACAATGTGACAGTTAAATTGAGTGTGAAAAGTGACGGTCGGTGAGTTAGATAATCGATTTCCCTAAAACTCCGAATGAAAAATTATAACATCATTCAATAAGTACGTTTCTTTGAGCATATTGTTGCATGCCAACACAGGGAAATTCCTACATTTATAGTGGTAGTGTATGGTAGTATAATTATGTCTTAAACTTGTTAAGTACAATCGAATATTTGATATCGCATCAATAAATAGATTAAAAGTTTTAAAAAGTCGACACGCATATACAAAGACGGCATCGCCGCCCTTCATTTGACAGCAATGGCAGGATGAAGTAGCTTACACTCGCCCAATCATCGGTGATGATCACAAACTCCATTGTGAGCAAATGGGCTCTCATTAGCTATCCGAAAAGCCTTTAAGTGTTCAGATATTTTAGATTAAGTACGATTCATTGATAATGTGATCGTCATTATTTTATTTTCGATGGGTCAATCATTTCAGAAAGCGTTGTAAAAGCATTAGCTAACCACTTGAAATTCAGACAGACCCTAATTTCATTGACATTCCAATAAACAGAAGCTTCTTTGGTAGCATTCAAAGTCGTGATAGATACCCTTGATTGTCTTTGCTAAAAGGGACGGATTAAAACTAGACCAAACCCTAGTGTAAACAAGAGAAAGAGACACAAAAAACATTTTGCTTTTACACGACTCTTGCTTTTTTTATACCTTAAATGATAGGTACCAAAAGCATATATATATATATATATATATATATATATATATATATATATATATATATATATATCTCACGCACACAAACATAAATATTCTTGCTTTTGCAATCTTGTGATAGAAATGTTGGGGGTATGTTCTCTGTGTGATTTTTGAATCTGGTGGTGGGAAATAAAAGGAGGATTTCCGGGAGGAACATGCCTTTTGTAGCCTCATTTTAATAGTTCTATCATGTCTTCTATGTAAGTGGTTGTAGGGGTGGCCTTCCAAAGTTAAGAGGATTAAAAAACGTAAAGTAAAAATGATTTTCATTTTGTACATATATATTGTAGACTATAATTTTAAGAGAATTGTGCAAACTAAATTCTACACATAAGAGTAAAAAGAGGGGTAAAAAGAGGGAGATCTTTATGACCTTTATAAGAGTCCCCCTTTTATTTGGAATTTGGCTTTTTATGCGTTGCATGTCCCCCTTTGAATGCATTGCAAGTAACCCCTCACGTCCAAGGAAATATCTCCACCTTTCACTTAGTGGTGTGGTGGTACCAAAGGATGCATATGATTTTCAACTTACTATTAACATACTAGACAATTTTGAGCATGCACGCAGGAGTTTTTCCCTTTCTTGGGGTCATAAAAACTAAGGGGTAACTGCATAATGTGTAGTGACTCCGAAAAGACGAAAAGGCCCTCAGGTTTAGAGAGAATTCACCCAAAAAATAAAGCACGTATCCAAAAAATCTCTCTCGATCTCTCTTGACCCATCTTGCCCTCTCGCCACCCTCGTTGCTCGGTCGTTGTTCATCTCCCCTTTGTGTCCTCGCCAGTATCGACGACACCATCTCTCCCTCTCTGCCTCAACGACAATAGGGGCTAGATCGAGCAGTAGTGATCACTATGCGAAGCAAAGACTCTATGACCTTAACCACGGCAGGGCCAAAGCAGAGAAAAAGGGCGCGTGACAAGGATGAGATATGGAGAGCCGAAGGTCGAGCATGGGGTGGTTGTGGTGACCCTAACGGTGGCACAACATGCCGTGGGGTTGTGCGGCTTCACGACAACGAGAGCACACCCATGATGGTAGTGATTTTGTGCAGGATTTACCAAAGCTATGCTTGTGCTTGTGCTTGTGCTTGTGCTTGTGCTTGTGGGGAAGGCCAAAAATATAAAGGAAGAAAGAAAATGAAAAAGAAAAAGGAAGAAAAGGGAGAATAGACATGAGCCGTCCAATTTCTTGATGCCGACGTGTCAATTTCTCAAGAGAGAAAAATTTACATAGTACATGTATCATATAAGTTTAGAAGATCTCAATTCATGAGTAAGATCCCACTTCTTCCAACAATAGACTTAGTATTTTTTTTTTTTAACTTGTAAAAGATGCCTATTGAGAACCCCATCTTTAACGTGTCAACAAAATCCAATTACTATGGGCTTTTTTTTTCCCCTTGCAGGGATGAGAGGGAAAACAGAGATGTATGGGCAAATAGAAGGACATAAAACAAGTCCCGTAAGCTTGGGATAAATGTGTCACTGCCAATAAATTTAAAATTTTTGATGTCACGAAAATAATTATTGTAAATGTTTGAATACATTGTGTCACTTATCATTATCAGCTCTATCAATTATACAGATGATATCGTAAGTGACGATAGATCTCTCATCAGCAATACAAAATAAACAATATCAAAGACTCTTGAACAAGAGAAAGTGGCCAGATATGCACATCCTGTAGGAGAACAAGACATTCTCCGTCGTGGTCCCCAGCGAGGTCTCACTAGCCCTTACTGAGGCGGCAACAGCCCGAAACCATCGGTGACTAGAGTGAGTAATACTTTTTGTCATGTTGGCTCTATGCAAATGTTATGGACTCAATTGCAAAAACGTAAGGGATTTGATTGCATAATAAACAGTTCGAGAAGTACAGGAGTTGTGGATAAAAAATTTTCAATTCAAAACCCTACCACTTTTCCACATAGGATCCCCATTTTTCCTGAACATGTGTGTGCTTGATTATAATTTGTTTCCACTGCCAAAGGGCACTTTACATTATACACTAATTATGTGCGTAATGTCAAACTTAAAAGATAATTATTAAGATAAGATTTGTAACTATAGATTAAGATTTATATTTTATATTTTTTACAGTTAAAATTATAGATCGCCAAACAAGGAAAGCAACGAATATATAACTCTAAATATGGATTGGGGTGCGGTTTCATTATATTCAACCTAGTGCTGCAAGATGAAAAGTGTGTAAGTAGAGAATAATTAATAACGCACATTGATAAAGTGGTACAATGTACATGGTAGTCTAAATTCAGATCATGGGCCTAATTATTGCTAGGTTTCAGTAAACGATACCATCTAATCGATATTGTCTAAACACCATTTACTAGGCAACCATGATTCGATCAATCATAACCTACTCGACCTTCCTTCTCGAGCCAAAACCATGAATACTATTTTCAAGAATTTTATCAACGAGCATCCAGAAATATTAAATAAGCAATGGATTATAGCAATTTTACAGATTTTAGTCTATTGATGTCCGCGCAGTGTATACAATTAATATCTTGAATTATTCCAAATAAAGTATGCTTAACAATTGTCCTATGACACTTGCCAACAAAACCCAATTTTTTAGTAAAATCCCAAAATCGAGGGCACGACGGCTAAAAACGTGAATGAGCATCATCATTCGTTAGTACCTCCAGTTTGTTTAAGCTGTAATGAGCATCATCTTTACCGAGGTAACAATAGTTTTCTAAAGTTTTCTTAGCCCAAATAAATTAGGCACTTGAAGTTTCAGAATATATGATTACATTTTAAAGTTAAGTTCCTCGATGCACTGTTCTCATCCTGAAAAGTACTTGGGTAGCTTGTCTTTTGTCTTAATACTTAATAGCATAGCTTGTTAGCTGAATTTTGAAAGAACTATACCGCTAATGCCATAATTTTCGCACGGGATTCGCTTTAATATCATAATTTTTCAATTGGCCTTTAAGTGCCATAACTTTTAAATAATATTTAGTTGAGTTACTCTGGTAACATATCTCCAAGAAAGAGAACTACCAGATTTATTTTTATAATAATATGTCCAATGCCGCTTTAACGAGAGTTAAGTCAACGTGGAAAACAGTCAAATGACGTGGCAGACCAACCCTAAATGACGACGTATTGAAGATGAACTAGTGGAGGATCAGTAATTCCATTACTCTCTCATCCTGTCTCATTCTCTCACTCCACAAACAAAAACTGAAAGCGAGAGAAGGCCACAACTTGGAAGGGAAAAAAACTATGGCTCGGATGACAAGCAAGGAATCTTGCAATCGGGAAAAGCAGAGTGAATAGTCAAAACCATTGTGAGCTGCTTCTCTTATTTCTGTTCCCCATTGCAAATTTCAAAAGCAAGTTCTCATTGACCTGCAATTTTTTTTCTCATTTGCAAATGAAGATGGGGTCTAGGGTTTTCGATCGAAACCTAATTTAGCTACAAATAATCATTTGGAAAGGAAGAGGCTTAAACAATGTTGTTCTACAACCCACCGGCTAGTGGCCTAATTGGTAAGAGCTCTATGACCTGGAAGGTCATGGGTTCAAACCGTGGCATTCGCGCTAACACAGTGTCTTACTCGGAGTGCCGTGGTGATGGGGTCCTGCGGCTCCCCGAGGACTAGTCGTGCTTCACCACTGTTCGAGCACAAGCTCGCCGGCCGCACGGAACTTCGGTCATAAAAAAAAAAAACAATGTTGTTCTACAGGCTTTTAATCACACCATTTCCTCCACAAACCACGTTGGACAATTCTTTATTTAATTAATGCCACATAGGATCTTCAAGTAAGGGAAATCACTGACGTGACTCAAATGAATGTCTTTTTTTAAAAATTATAATACTTAAGTGGTTGCTTGAAAAATTGGGGTACCAAAGTGAGAGACGTATGAAAATTATGCTACTGCTAGTGTTCTTTATCCGCTTAATTTTACAGGCCAAGCTATCTTAAGTAAATCGGCCATTAAAATTTTTGTCATATGTCAGAATTGAACACTTTGGCTGAAAACCTCACACTCTTTCAAAGAGTTACATCAGCTAATAGCCGTATGCATTTATTTATCCATTTCCAATTAATCTTATCATATGGACATTGACGCGGAATTAAATAATATAATAAAATATGATATTTTTCCCCCCTTCCTTCTTCCTCCCTTAGTTACCATAAATCATATCGGGCTAGGTCTCTCAATCTACAACCATGGCGATGACGGCTCATCCGAGGTCAAGGAAGACAGAGCCATCCATATTTATTTTAAAATCTAAAAGTTTCTTTTAAAAAAAGACAAACTAAAAAAGAATAAAAGTTCAAAAAAGCGAAAAGGAAATCATCGATTGAAGGTGGGCTAGGCCCTCCACTTGTGGCTGTCGTCCCGTCGCTAGTGAGGCATCGACGATGACCCTTGCCAACCATAGGCGACCCTCTCCCAATTCTTGCGAGGGCTTATTGGCCCTCGCTGAGACACTAGTGACCCCTGTCACCGTCATTGAAGGCTATGGGTCGCGGCCGAAGGTGAGGGCATGGCCCTCCTACCTGTTTTGTGTTTTCATTTTTTATTTTAAATTCTTTTAGGTTTCATAATTTATTCTAATTTAACTAAAATTTAAGTTAAATAATTGAGATTTTAATCAACATGACTTTGTTTTAGTATTTTAGTTAACAATAACACAGGTAACAGAGAGAAAACAATAATAATAAAAGTAATGTCACCATTTTTCTCAATCAAATGGGACCGAGTTAATGGAATGACTTGATTAGACCAATTCGATAAATTTCAGGACTTCTGGTGCACTTATCCCTTAATTTATCTAGACATACCCATGAATCAATCACTTTCCGTAGCAATCACTTTCAGTACTTGTATTTATCTCTTAGGGTCAAGTATTCTATGGTATGCCAAACATACCCATACTTTAAGGCATGACAGGTTTCATTTTCTACCGTTCTAAAAAAACATAAGTGCAGATATTATTTCTCGTGGATGATATTATTATAAAAAAGACTCAAAACATTTGTGAATGATTTTTCATTTCTTTCATTTACAGATTGTACACATTTATGAAGAGAATAGAAACACAATCTTTGGGAAAGTAAAAATCAAGCAATGCCAACTCATCTATAATTGCAATAATCAAGGAATGCCAAAAATCAAGGATGCCAACTTATTTATAGTTGTTAAACTAATTTCAAATTCAAAAAAGATATAAAAAATATCTCATATCTTTACATGCCCCGCAAGATGGACGTTCCATCGGAAACACCCATCTTGTCTTGTAATTGTATTGTCCGTATTGATAATGGTTTTGTGAGAATATCGACAAGTTAATCATGAGTGCAAATATAGGAGACTCACATCTTGCCGGCTTTAACAAGATCTCGAATGAAATGATAATCTATCTCAATGTGTTTCATTCAAGAATGGAAAACGGGATTTGCACAAACATAAGTAGCGCCTATGTTGTCGCAATACAAGCTTGGTGCCATGTCCATGTGAATGCCAAGTTCTTGAAGCAAAGATTTTAACCAAATGAGTTCTGTCGAGGCCCTAGTGATGGCTCAATATTCTACTTCAGTAGATGATTGTGCAACCGATTGTCGTTTTCGAGAACTCCACGAGATATGATTAGCCCCAATATAAATGATAAAACCCGAAGTAGATGTATGATCCTCAATGTTTCCTGCCCAATCTACATTGGTGTAGGCATGAAGCACATGTTTTGTGTCGCGTCTCAAGTGCAACCCATGGAATTATGTTCCCTTAAGATAGAGTAAAAGCCATTTTACAACTGTCCAATGGGTTGTGGTCGGCTTATGGATGAATTGAGATAGCTTGTTTTTCACAAAACTGAGATCCAAGCAAGTAAAGTTAAGATATTGAAGTGCGCCAATGAGGCTTCAAAATTCCATAGCATCAGCTAGTGGCTCTTTGTGATGGACCGAAAGAGATTGACCCATGCCTAATGGTGTCCCTACCTCTTTTGCATCTCCCATCTTGAAGCGTTCAAGTAGCTCTCTTATGTTTTTATGTTGAGAAAGAAGTAAGTTGGTCTTTGTAGGGATGACTTCAATTCCCTAAAAGAAATTCAGTGGCCCTAAGTCTTTAATTGAAAACCAATTAGAGAGAGTGATAATGAAGTCCGAAACAAAATTCTAGTCACTTCCTGTGAGAATGAGTCATCTACGCACACTAGAAAGTAGGCTTGACCGCCACCATGAGAGTAAATAAACAATGAACTACCATTCTTTGAATTGACAAATGAATTTGCAAGAAGAAATGAACTTAGTTCATCGCACCAAGCCTGTGGAGCTTGCTTTGACTCATATATGGCTTTGCAAAATTTGCAAATGTGTGTCGATTTTTTTGGGTTTTTTAAACCGAGCGGTTGCGACATGTAAACCTCATCTTAGAGAGTTCCTTGGAGGAAGGCATTGTTGACATCATTTATATCAATGTCCATCCTCGCATTAGAGCCAAAATAAGACCAACTGAATGGTATTTAATTTGATGATCGGGCTAAATGTATTGGTGTAATCAAGACCGGTCATTGGTGAAAACCTTTGGCCACAAGATGTGCCTTGTACCTCTCAATACTACTATTAGCTACGATTTAATCCTTATACAGTAACCCAAGATCATCATGTATAGATATGCGAATCACAGTTTCATAAAGTAGAAGAATTGACGCACCTTGTTTCGAATAAGAAAATATCTCAGCCCACACTATCCAACTCCATATTAGACTAAATAGGAAATTGTATATCTTTTCTTTATTAGACCAATTAATAATTACAATAATAATTAATAAAGCCATATAAAATATTAAATATTTCTAACATTCTCCCACTTGGGTTATATTAATTGAAATTGTATTGTATATGCGCATCTTTATATTGGTCTAGAGATAATTCCTAATAATCAATCCGATCTTATGAAGTCTCAAAACACCGAATCATGGTAATAACTGCACGAGAAGACACAGAGTTATCTATGGTCACAAGTGTTCTTAATTTTACTGATATGGATTCAATATGGTAGTGTGGTAAATGGATAACGTCTCAAATAATGGAGAAAACTTTATGTGTTATTCTCCTTGTCAGTCATCATTCTCTTACTTTATTGTTACAAAACTTGATGTATCACAAGAGAATTTCTTTATGGTTCCAATGAACCCACATATATCTTACCTTTATAATTAACTATACTTTATGTGTCACAAGAGATATGTTTTTGGCCAAAAATAAATGCCCCAACCATCACTCAAGGCTTACATAATACCTTGAGATTTTAAACAGATATGAATTCGATATGAAAATAACACATTCATAAAACTTCATTGAATATAAAAGAGTCTATACATGTCAAAGCTGTTACTAAATGAACATACATATAGATATAAAATTCATTAGAGCAAAACTGAAGAGCTCCCACTAAGTAATAGCATTCCATGATACTTCTATGCCCATGTTAATGACATGTCGTTCAAATACATAAGGGCATAGACCTTTAGTCAGTAGATTGGCAAAAATCATATCATCTATACAAATATGCTTTACTGCAATGTCATCATTTTGTACAGATTTCTTTATGGTCAAAAACTTGACCTTTATATACTTAGACCCCTTGAGATCTCTATTGTTGTTAATGAACAACATTGTAGAGTTATTGCCATAATATAACTGTATGCCCTATCAACAAAATCAAAAACGGTCAACTCTTTAATGAGATTCCAGAACCAAATAGCCTAATAGTAGCCGAAAAGCAAGCTATAAAATCCGTTTGCATGGTAAAGGAAGATATTGTTTTTGCTTCTCACTTTTTCATGATATTGTACAACATGCTAAAATAAAGATGTACCCGGTTGGTGACTTCTTGTCATCCTGACAATCAGCATGGTCTGAATCTGAATACCTTTACTAGTTACAGGTTATAAACATATCTATAAATTAGCATGTAGTCTTTTGTCCTTTTTAAGTACCTCAAAACCTCCTTGGTAGCAACCTAGTAATCTGTCTTAGATTTAACTGATACCTGGCTAGAAGTCCTATAGTAAAAGAAATGTCTGGCCTAGTACAAACTTGGGCATACATGATACTACCAAGTGCACTAACATAAGGTACATTCTTCATCTGTGCTTTCTCAATATCTGAATGAGACATGTGAAAGACTCAATTTATCACCTTTACAAACAGAAGCAATTCTTTATGTGCATTGTTACATATTGAATCTTTTCAAAACACGATCAATATATGCTCTCTGAGATGAGCCCAAAATGCAGGAGAACGATCCTTGTGGATCTAATGCCAAGGACAAAAGACCGCCACACCAAGGTCCTTCATATCAAAGTTCTTTGATAACATTCATTTATTTCACATAGTAATTCAATATCATTATTGCATGTAAAATGACGTAACATAAAGAGCAAGAAAAATAAATTTTCTTCCACTAACCTTGCAGTATAGACATTGAACTAACTTGTTCTCAATAAATCTAAAAGAAGTAACAACTGTATGAAACTTTACGTACTACTGTTTAGAAGCTTGTTTCAAACTATAGATAGACTTTTTCAATCTACAAAATAAATTACATGTATCATCTGCTGCAAAACTTTTGGTTGTACCATATATACTTGTTCATCAAGGTCTCCATTAAAAAAAGAAATTTAAGATCTATCTGATGAAGCTTAATATTAAAATGAGTACTAGAGCCATTATCACTCTGAAAGAGTCTTTAGAAGATACTGGAGAAAAAGTTGCCTCATAGTCTACTATTTCTCCCTAAGTGAATCCCTTGGCTACTAATCTAACTTTAAATTTTCCAATCTTTCCTTTGGAGTCTCTCTTAGTCTTATATGCCATTTACAGCCGATGGGTTTATACTTTCAGGTAATTCAACAAGCTCCTAAATATCATTATATTGATATACTACATATCATCTTTCATCACATCTAACCATAAATCGGACTGAGAATAAGAAATAGCTTTTGTAAAAGTTACCGAATCAATAACACAGTCGATATCATATCCTACTCTCCTAGATAAACTACATATTCTAGTGGTATAGCTGATCATCTCTACCTAATGGATCTCCTTAAAGTAGCATCTTCAACCTCATTTTGCTCATGAGAGGCTTGAGGAATTTAATCAGGAGTTATTTCAATAACAGGTTACTGAACCTCAACAGGTTCAATCTGTGGTGTAGGGACCTCCATGTAGAGAAACCAACATAGAAGTGCTCACCGTACTATTATTCTCAACAGTCTGTGAACAATCATTCTTTCTAGCTACATCTAGCTCCAGAAACTTCGCTACTTGTGAATCCACAATTCTAGTACCTCCATTGGGATTATAAAATCGATATCCTTCTAATGATCTGGATAAGACACGAAATAACCCGAGTGGTCTAAAGTCCAACTTACTCAAAGTTGAATTATAATCTTACTTCTGCAGAGCATCCCCAAACCTTCAGATGATTTAAGATAGGTCTATGTCTAGTCTATTATTCAAAAGGAGTGAGTGGGCAAATTTCATAAGAACACGGTTTAAAATATAAAGCATTGTTTCCAAAGCTTCACCCCACAGAAATCAAGTAAATTAGTTCTACTAATCAAACTTTTCACCATATCCATAAGGTATCACCATATCCATAAGGGTGTGATTATGCCTTTTTGTTACATCATTCTGGTTAGTATCCCAGGCAAAGTAAACTAAGCCACAATCCTAGAATCCTTAAAATATTTGGCAAATGGCCCCTTAAGCTGTCTAGCATCACCATGTCGATTATAATACTCACCACCGCGGTCAGGTCTGATAATTTTTATGATTTTTCCTAACTGTTTCTCGACTTCAGTATGAAAAATCTTAAACTTGTCAAGAGATTGAGACTTTCTTTAATCAAGTACAGATATCCATATCGAGAATAATCATCAATAAATGTGATAAAATAAAAATTTCTACACAAAGTCGCTATATAAGGTCCATTTATATATGTATGAATTATCTCTAACAAGTGAGAACTATGGACTACAGTTTTCTTCTTTATTTAGTTATCTTACCTCTACAGCAGTCTACACATGTGTATAGGTCACTTTTAAGAGTGGGTAGAATGTCTGCCTTTATTAATCTTTCCACTCTTTCCTTAGAGATGTGATTGAGATGTTTATGCCATAATACGTAAGACTGTTCCTCAGATAGAGATTTTCTAAAAATAACTTTTTCAACTGTATAGAGTAACCACACATATCCAAACTGGATACGAAAATCAAATTCGTCTAAGAGTGGGTATATTTTGTTGGGAGACAAACATAATCTATACAATCCATGGACATAGTGCAATATCTAACTTTATTTGAATTAAAAGAAATAGAAATTGCGTTGTTTGAAATCTCAAAAGAGTAACCACACATGTCCAAACTTGATACGGAAATTAAATTCTGTCTAAAGGAAGGTACATAAAATGTATTTCTTAACATTAAATTAAAACTAGAGTCTAGAATTAAAATAACATCTTTCACAAACTCGACGTCAGCTTTATTATTATTTCTTATGGTGAGTTTTGATTCTTCCTTATTTGGGTTCCTCTGGTTTATGAATTCTGTATGGTAAATGCGACATTATTAGTTACACTGCTATCTAGCTACCACAAACAAGATGGGGCTTCTAATAGATTAGATTCACAAATCATTGCCAAAGAATCATTATCTTTAGGCTTACGCTTAGACAACCCAATCTTATACTTGACACAATCTTTCTTTACGTATCCACTCTTCTTACAAAAGAAGCAGAGATCATCCTTATCATTATTATCATCCATTTAAAGGTTAGTTTCTTTGGATCCAAGTGTCAAAGGACCAGCAGATGAACGAGTTCCTTTAAAGTACGATTTGTTGCAACTTACCCTTCCTAACACCAGATCTAGAAGTGGCATACATAGCAACGTGCACTTTACCTTTCTTCAGCTTCATCTCCTCCGACACCAGCCTTGCAATCAAGTCGTTAATTATTCATGTTGATCGATGGTGTTTATATTGTGTTTGAATAATACCAAACTCAGGTAGAAGAGAGTTGAGTGCCAAATACATAATACAAGCATTAAGGATGTTAACATCAAGCGCCTGAGCTTTGTTTACAGATCCACCATCCTTAGTATAATCCCTAACACCAGTAGAGAACCATCATATTTCAAATGAATAATATTGAAAGATGTGCCCCAACTTCAACATTAGAAGCATCACAATTCCTTGCCACCAAAGCCTCCATCATCTGCTAGTAGTATATCAGCTGCGAAGCACTTCTAAGATATTCCTATATGGATCGCTTCATAGATTGTGAGCAAATCCTGTTGCTCTATCCCAAGTAGCAAAATGTGCTTTCTGGGTTTTGTACTAGTCTCAGTAAGAGCTGTGGTTTATCCTCATTAAGAGTAACATGAACATCTGCTAGTTTCATACCAAATAGAAAAGCTCTCTCCACTTCTTAAAATTAGAACCGGTAAGAATCTCAATAGCTATGGAGTTGCTTCACAGAAAAAGTAATGAAAAAAATAATCAATCTTTATAATTAGCATAAAGTGAAAATTTCCCTCGAGAGTTACATCATCATCACATAATCACTTTGGGATAGAAAACATGATATGCAATATGACTCTCTCTACTTACAGTGGCCATGAGAATTATTTTAATCTTCATTAAATCACCACTTTGGGTGCATGAAAATACTTAGATTAGACGATCTCAACCATATGTTATATATGTATCCCTCCATGTAACAACAACAATTATCTCCTTTGGGGTATGACCACTTATTAAAATAGGAGACACCCCAATACTTTATAAATTTTTATTTATTAAATCCAATTAAGTGTGCTACTTTGATGGTCACAACCTAATTGAATCTACTGAAACTGAGATATAAACCTTATATTTCACATTTACTGTACGTATACAATTTTAGACTTAAGATTAGGCAATCATCTACAAAAGTTACATGCCGTGCTAATTTACATTGATACACTAACAATACATGCTAAAAACCATACCATATAATTGATAAATTATGCTTCACATATCTGTATGT
>JAGVVM010023045.1:0-12656 GCA_019149425.1 Psidium friedrichsthalianum | reverse complement strand
TTAGGATAGAAGGTTTTACCTGACACGGCTGGTTTTTGTTACTTTGATTCTCATGAATACGAATGGAGAAAAATTGGGAAAATTCTGTAAATGCATAATAGGTGAAGGTTTTACCGGTGCTTTGATTCTCATGAATACGAATAAATTCTGTAAATGCAAATGCTGTCAAAAATACTACCCTTGAATAAGACAAGGATTTGATCAGTTCTCATACCTCACTGATGTCTGGGTCACATTGGGGACCACTACATGCATTCCATGTATACATACATACACTTGCATCAACTTTTCCGTGTTGCAGGTCCAAGAGAAATTCCCAAATGGAGGAAACAACTTGAATAACTTTATCCAGATCGGAGGATTATGAGGAGGGAGGTCCACGAAAAAAGGTTACCTATCGGTGTGCCCAATTCGCAATCAAGGGTAAATGTTGTATCGTTCTAATTTCTTAATGCCAGAATGGACGCTGATTCTTGAAATATTTTTACTTTTCTCAGGGAGCTCCAACCAAGGCGGGCATGTAAGTATCCCTTACCTAAAACTTTCCAATTTACCATGTCATGATGATCAGTAAATCGCATCATTGATGGGAACTCGTGAAATAAGTTCATCTTCGTCCCCATTCAAAAATCTTCGAGGTTACCTAAGAAAGTCTGAAATTTGCGTGCGTCATGATCCCTAGCGAGGGCTAACTTTTGATGAAATAGAAATGAATTTTCAAATGAGAACGATTAGACTTGTCGTGCTGGAGCAGACCGAAATCTGAAAGGCCAACCGCACCCAAACACGTCCCTACACACTTGAGAGAATGAGTGAAGGAAAGGTGAAATAAAAACCTTTGTCCGTGAATATAGGGACTATTTGCAGTGATTACATAGATTGAAATGACGAAAGACACGTTTATTTCTTTATCCTAAAACACATGATAATCCCTTGTAAACCCGTTTGAGCCTCTAAATGGAGAATTCAAAAACAACCCTGTCAAGAATCACCCCGCTTTGAGGCAATCTAGAGATTCATTAGTTGATCCCTTGGAGAAAAGATCAAGGTGAGATTTTATTGTGCTAACTTGTATCAACCTTTTTGTGGTAACCTCAAGTGGCCTCCCGCGAATGTTTGAAACATCAAAGTGAAAGAGAACAATTCATTTCTCTATCCTACACACATTATCCTTTGATGAGCCAACTTGAGCCTTTAAACCTTCATTTCTAAACCCAGTTGGTGATCACCTCCTTACGCTGGGGAAATGCACAGGAGTAATCAAGGTCATGAGTGAAACAAATTCCTACACTCAGTCTGAAAAGATCATTGGGCCGACCAAACTAAGGCGCTTGGTGAAAGCAGGACCAGAGCCAACTATTGAAGAAAAATCATTGTACTAAAAAAAAGGGGTAAAAATATAATGAAAATGTCAAAAGGCAATATGGCTGACAAAAGCAAAGTGCCTGGTAAAAGCAAGGCTAAAGCCCTTCGTAGGAACAAAAGCCATGGTACTTGGAATGTGGACAAAGTGCCATAAGGATATCCATCGGCAAACAGGTAGAAAAACAAAGAAAGCCTAGAGCTTAGTTGAAGATAAATACCTAGAAGACTTTGGGGGGCTCAGAAATATAGATTTACCCCCGGTAGCCATGACAGTTGATAACGATGCCAAGGTGATCACCAGCCTACCGCACCCCCTCGTTCTAAAAATGGCCTTTTCAAGCCTACCCTAAACCAACATTACAGCCTATCCCGCAAGCTTCTCCCTATTGAGACGTTTCAAATCAACACGAGATTTCACACAAGAAGTTATTGCATAAAGGAGTAAGCACAATCTGGTCTCATTTGATTTTCAAGGTTCTTGACTTGTAGACCTGAAAAAGCTAGTTTTAAAATTTTGGTTCTTTTCTAAAATTCAAAATGCTTACCCATCGCATAAACCTTTGACCAAGCCGGCATTACAGTCCCTTAAAAGACCTTCTCTGATCAGTCAAACTGTATACACTGCAAATAATCCTGAAATCCTCGACGTAGGCTTCGAGTGATGTTTTGAGTGTCTTTAGAAATCTCCCTCAGCAAGGAGGCAAAATCTCTCGAAAATCGATATTGTGAGAAGTCCTCTTCGATAGGTATACTCTAGTTAATGTGACTGATCGAGCTCATCTGGTGATTTCAGATTTAGTTATTCAAAGTTATCCTCACGAGGGATTCTAATTATGCACGCATGCTACAAGATGTCTTGGGTAACTATCTTGTGTCACTTCACGTTTATTGAAACAATTTACATGGCTCGCAGGAGCACGACTCATTCGAAAACTTGAAATATTCAAAATATCAGAAATCTTCTAACTTCTTCTAATTTAACATAACAATTTGGGTTCGAGCTTCTGCGGATTATCTGGGTCCACCCAGATCCCAGAATGGCACCCTCTTCATAAGGATTAACCGGGTCAAGATTCTACAGGATCCAGATCTCCTCAGACTTCTAAACGGCACCCAAGAGACAAGGTGAAACTCCATATGATTGTCCACTAAGTCCTTCCTACAGGCACTAAAGTCCTTCATACAGGCACCAAAGCCCTTCCTACAGGCACTAAAGTCCTTCCTACAGGCATCAAAACCCTTTCTACAGGCACATAAGTCTTTCCTACGGGTACCAAAGTCCTTCCTACAGGCACTAAAGCCCTTTCTACAGGCACATAAGTCCTTCCTACAGGCACATAAGTCCTTCCTACAAGCACCAAAGTTCTTTTTACATGTACTAAAGTCCTTCCTACATGCACCAAAGTCCTTTTTACAGGCACATAAATCCTTCCTATAGCATTTCCATAGGTTATCCTACCACACGGGTCGAATCCTGATCAAATTTTAATCAGTAGAATCCTTTTACCAGGAATCTACCATGGGATGACCTACCATATGAGTCAAATCTTAATCAAATTTTAATTAGTTGAATCCTTTCACTAGGAATTTGTCATAGGTGACCTACCATACGAGTCAAATCTTAATCAAACTTCAATCAGTAGAATCCTTCCACTAGGAATCTGCCATGGGGTGACCTACCATACTGGTCAAATCTTAATCAAACTTCAATCAATAGAACCGTTTCACTAAAAATCTGCCATTGGGTGACCTACCATACGAGTCAAATTTTAATCAAACTTTAATCAGTAGAATCCTTTCATTAGGAATCTGCCATAGGTCAACCTACCATACGGGTCCAAATTCAACCACCCTGAAGTTTTCTCATAACGAGTCCTTGGTTTCCATTCCATTTTCGGCGGGGTAGTTAATGACAACCGTGAGGCGAACAGGTGGGTTCTAGGTAAATCCCTTGACTCTCTCTTCTCCCTCTCCCCATATTAAAGTGAGCAGAATGAAATTTGGACTTAAGCTTTCAAAGAAGAAACTAGAGGCGGATGTCACAACTTGTTTGTTTTCCCCAGTAGAGTCGGCTAGACCTCAAGTGTCATTCTGTCTTTGAGAATGATCTCTCACGAGACCCCTTTCAAAGACAGGCAGCTGTTGACACTTGATTTTTAGTCAATTTTATTTTTATAAATTTTTTTAAAAAAAATCCATAAAATTTCATAAAATTGAAAAAATCAACTTTGGGAACCTCGGCTCGGTCTAGAGGACCAATTTTGACCAAAAAATAATTTTTCATATCTTCAGTATTTTTCTGTATTTTATTTTGTAAAAATTCATAAAAAATCAATAAAAATTGAGAAAATTGAAAAATCAACTTTGGGGACCATGGCCAAGTTTAGGGAACCAATTTTGATCAAAAAATGAGTTTTCATATTTTCAGTATTTTTATTTTCGAAAATTCATAAAAATGAGAAAATAGAAAAAATCAACTTTAGAAACCTTGACCAAGCATAGGGAGGTGTGTCGAAAATTGTGAAGAGATTTGGACTTAAAGAAAATTTCTTCAGGGATTGAATTGTAAATATTTAAAATCTCAGGGACTAGAGTGCAAATACCTAACACTTGAGAGATTATTTTGTAAATAACAAAAAGAAGAGTCAGTGAAGAAATTAGAATAGAGAATGGAAGATAGAGAAGAGGAGATGGAGAAGGGAAGATAGAGAAGAAGAGATTGAGAAGAGGAGATGGAGAAGAGAAGATGGGAATAGAGAATGGAAGATGAGATGAAGAAAAGTTAGTGGAAAAATTAGAATGGAAGATAAATGGTGGGCTATAAAAGGAGGAAGAAGTGAGCTTGGACGGGGAATTTTTGGAGAGAGAAAATTTTGGATGTTTAAGAGAGTATTGAGAGATTGAAGAAAAATTAGAGAGAAAAAAATATAAAAAAAATAAAAAGAGAATTCTCTTCCAAGAGAGAACCTTAAAGATGGTGGGAGCCTAAAGTTAGGTGTTACTATCACCAATTCCTCCAACAATCAACACAAGTCACAAGTTGATCTCCCTCGTTTGAGCTGCAATCTTAATCCATAAGGTGATACAAGATCCGAATTCGGCAATCAAATCCATCAAATCAAGTAACGATTCTAACCATTAAAATCTTTGAGAATTTCGTCGCCTAAATAGATTGATTTGAACTTCAATTGTGCCATGTCGTATTCACATGTCTTTGTATCCACATGTCGTACTCGTATTGCAATTTTCTGCATTTGCCGCTTAACAGATTCAAATCCCAAATTGCGATGGGCTCTTTCCCCCCACTTGGTGGTGTAAAGATCTCTTGTACTTTACTTTCCACAATTTAATTTCCGTACCATTAAACTCCAGAATGGGAAGGCTGACCCACCCGTTGGAGGTTCTTTACTTACTGCATTTAATTTTTGCAATTTAATTTTCGCACCATCAAACCCCAGAATGGGTAGGCCGAGCCAAGGCCGAATCCCTCGTTGGAGGTCCTTTATTTATCGCATTTAATTTCTGCAATTTAATTTTCGCACCATCAAGCCCCAGAATGGGTAGGCCGATCCAAGGCCGAGTTCCTCGTTAGAGGTCCTTTATTTACCGTATTTAATTTCTGCAATTTAATTTTCGCACCATCAAACCCCAGAATAGGTAGGCCGAGCCAAGGCCGAATCCCTCGTTGGAGGTCCTTTATTTACTGCATTTAATTTCTGCAATTTAATTTTCGCACCATCAAACCCCAGAATAGGTAGGCCGAGCCAAGGCCGAATCCCTCGTTGGAGGTCTTTTATTTATCGCATTTAATTTCTGCAATTTAATTTTCGCACCATCAAGCCCCATAATGGGTAGGCCGAGCCAAGGCCGAGTCCCTCGTTGGAGGTCCTTTATTTACCGCATTTAATTTCTACAATTTAATTTTCGCACCGTCAAACCCCAGAATATGTACGCCAAGCCAAGGCCGAATCCCTCGTTGGAGGTCCTTTACTTGTCGCCTTCAATTTTTGCAATTTAATTTTTGCACCATTAAATCCCTGAATGAGTAGGCCGAGCCAAGGCTGAGCCTCCCATTGGAGGTTCTTTATTTGCTGCATTTACTTTCTGTAATTTAATTTTTGCACCATTAAACCCCAGAAAAGGTAGGCCAAGTTAAGGCATAGCCTCCCTGTTGAAGGTCCTTTATTTGCTAAATTTACTTTTTGCAATTTAATTTTTGAATCATCAGACCCCAGAATGAATAAGTCGAGTCACCTGCTGGAGGTCGCAACACTGCACAGAAGTCGTTAGCTCACTCCCTCTTTCGGCTTTAGGAAATTTTTAATACTTTAAAAATACCAAAAACTGTCATCCACATCATTCCATTTAAAAAAGTGAAAATACAAAAAAAAAAGCGAAAAAAAAAAAGATCACCTTACTAAAACCTTAGGAGTAAACCAAGCTCGAATTGCCAAATTAGGATATCCATGAAATTAAGGTACCGAAAGGGCATTAATTTTAATTAACTAGTGTAACCAAGTCCCCGAACTCACAATCTCTGGTTCGTAGAAGTAATTTAGTTCTCCCGCTAATTTACTTAGGTTCCTAATCGACCTACCAAAAATGATCAATGGCGACTTCAAATTCTAAAATCATTCGAACAAAAACCAAAGTTGCGATTCGGTAGAGCTTTGAAGGGTTCGTATTAGGTTAGTCAATTCAATTAACCTGATAATCCGTTAACTTGAAAATTTTTCACCGATAGAAATTTTGAGGTCGCGACATTCAAGAAGTATTATTACTTTATATTGTGTTTGCTAATTCGATATTTTCCAGTTGTCACAGTATTAACTTATATAGGCACCAATAGAGCTTGCTTCTTTTTGAATGATCTTGGGTTCCCGTCTTACGGTTTTATTGATAAAATCCTAAACACCCGGAAGATGTAAGGGAGTGCGCCTTAAGATCTTTCAGGGAAGTGGACCACTCAGGGTCCGCATAAGCCTAGACAACTACCACTAAATCAATAAAGAAAACTAAAGAAATGCATCTCTTATTACAAACTACAATCGAATGATCTCTACCTAATAACAAGTCGTAAACCAATTATTAATAGATATTAGAGAGTAATAAAGAAAATCTGTCTCGTAAGTTTCAAAACGGAAAATATATTCCAGATCTTACAAAGAAAATCCGTCTCGTATGTTCAGAAACGGAGAATATATTTCAAATCATCCTTTCTCCATGAAATAAACGGAACCATAGTCATGTAAGTTTTCAAAAGTAACAGACAGAAACTAAATCTGAGCTAGATGGTGTTTAATTATACAATGGACATAAATGATTGGCCAAAATGATATTTGAAGAAGAAATATAATATTACTGGCATCTTTAAGGGATGATGATGAGCCGGACCCCAAGTATCATGGTCTCAAAACACATCACTTGCTTTTCAAATTTTTTCTTCTTTCTGGTCGAATGCTTTTCAATACGTTAAAAGCAAAAGCATGCCTCACACGTGACATGCTCACATGGGTCGTTGGATGGCGACGGACTTTTCGAGACCTACCGTCCGGCCGGTTCGTTCTTTTGTCACGAGTTTCTTTTCTATAACCAAACAAATAATCTCTAAAATATGACTCAATTTATTATTGAACTTTTAATTTGTTCAATATGGTCCATTAACTTTAGTTCAATGTGCAATGTTATTTCTAAAATTTTAATTTTTTTAACATGATTCATGAAGTTTTGATAAATATTGAATATAGTCCCCGAACAATATGAAAAATATCCAATATTATCTTTTCATTAACTTAAATTCAAGAACAACATTGACTCTCTCTTTTTTTTCCGAGAGTTAAATACTCATTATTTTCACCTTTTTTTTTTGAAAAAAAATAGGACGACATCACGTGTTGATTACCTTAATTATCATCGCAATTATTAAAGTGTCAAAGATGGAGGTTTGGATAACTCCAGATAGCACTCTTGTTACAATATATCACTAGTATAACATTAAAATGTTTAATTAATTCTAGTGTTTTTTGGCCGTAGTTCTCGCGTTATTCTAAGTGGATCCAGTAATCGATTTTTTTTTCCTCCTAATTTGGTCCCTTCCTCACATCGTCCAGCTTTGGCTTTTACGGGCATTGAACAAAAAGGACGTCAACAGAAGCGCATGACACGTTTAATTGGATAATGGTATTCAGGTTTGGTTTGTTCCACGAAAAATGAATGATTCGAAAAATAATTTTTCCAAAATAATCACTTGCATTGTTTGAAATAATTAATCAATTATCTATGTTTCTGTATTTATGTAGACGATCAAAATATTTTTTGTTTGTTTATTTGTAACCAAAATAAGCGATTGTTTTAGAAAAATATTTTTTGAAGTATTCTTTTTCTCCGTTCGTTTCGAGAAAAGTGAATGGTTCGAAAAGTATTTTCCTAAAATTAATCACTTATAGCACTTACAAAATTAACAAACAAAAAATATTTTCATCGTCCATGAAAATATTCAAATATAAATTGTTGTCGATGATGAAAATATTCTTCATTAACTAATTATTTCAATCAATCAAACGATTATTTTTAAGAAAATATTTTTGAAAGCATTCATCTTTCGCTAAACAAACGAAGTTTACTCTCTTTCTCTTTCTCTTTTTTTTCCTTAGTATGGTAGAAAGATTCAAATATTTCTTTCTGCCACGTTAGCGGTTCTCAAAGAGAGTGGGGACGCAAACTCGATAACCAAGCCCATAGAATTGAGATATTCTACCACTCATCCGTATCTATAAAAGTATATTTCTCTTACTCTAAAATTTATCCGCCAATTCCTTCCGGTCAACATCCTCTCATATTTTAATACGTATATAAATTGGGAGGTATCATAAGTGAGAATACTGACGGGATTTTTAATCAAAGTCTTTCGGCTGACGCACGTTTAGATTTTCTTTTTCAAATTACGAAGCTTATAAAACTTTTGCAGTATAAAATTGATGACACATATATTCCAATAAATTTTTAAAAATCTTAAAATTCGAATAATATTTTAAGATTTGGACATGGTACATTTTCCCTTTAGCTTGAGTGTAAACAAACAGGCAAAATAACTTGGGACTTTAGAGGACTAGATTTTAGAGACTTGAAGTTCGAGGACCAAACTGTTAGGGGAAAAAGATGGAGCTTTGTTTGGAAAACTGTAAAATATTGATCTTTTGTAGCCCTAAGCACATGAAACTTCCACAATATACAGGTATCGACAAGTAAATCCACATCTATAAGTATATTTTATTTTTATATAATATATATTTTCTAATTTGGATAATATTTTGACGAAGAAACTAAAAAATTCTTTTTGTACATCTAGTATAGAATATGTGTATATGCACGCATACATGTGTAAATTCACGCAAATTGGATAGCGTAAAAATTGACATCCAAAGTCAAAATACCATAATCTCTCTCAATTTCAAGTACCTAATACTAATAAGTTGCATAAATAATTCATAATAATAATCTCGATTGAGTTTGTACAATGATAAAAATTGCTTGGATCTTTCACCTCAACTTAATAAAGGAAGATCCCAAGTTTCAATCTCTCACATGTGTCAATTGGCGCCTTCGATGCACTTAACAATGATTAAAAGAATTATTGATAGTATCATATATCAATCATCCACATGTGTGTGTGCATGCATGTATGAATGTGTGGCACATATAAGAGGAGCCATTATAAAAAGAAATTAGTAAAGATGTATCGTCATATTAAGAAAATCTTTAAAAAAGAGGAAAAATATGCACACTGCCAAGCCATCCACATTGGAATGAAGAGAATCCCAATAAGGCTCCATTTGTTTTGCGAAAAATGATTGAATTGAAAAATATTTTCCTAAAATGAGCTTCATGTATCATATAAACTAATTATCGATAAAAATTTATGTGTGAACATTGTGTATTATTGAAAATATTTTTTTTGTTTATTCATTGCTGTAAGCGAAATAAGCAATCCTTTTATTAAAATGTTTTACAAATCACTCATTTTCCAGTGAAACAAACAGAGTCTAAGATGCTCGCATTTTTCAAATCCATACCCAATCATCTAATACCTACTTCCAACAAGTCCGTATTGAAGGTCATTAAAATCGCGACCCTAATCGCATAATAAGAGTCTTTCAATCAAAACCATTGACCAAAAAAAAAAAGCTTAGCCAAATTAATTTGACTGCAACCTCCTTGATTTGTTGACTTTGGTTTTCTAGAAGTTGAATTTTCGGTTAAGAAAGACTATCGAGTTCACTTCATATATTAATTCTCTAGTATGTAGATCATTGGATTCATGTGAGACCGTTATTACACAAGAGGTGAAAATACATGGCGAATTTACATAATTCAATTGATGATTATTCGTTATTATGAATGTTTCTCAATTCTGCTACGACGATTTTTATTTAAAGTGCATCATTTTTTGGAATATATTTCTTTTCAATTTTGAAGATGTGTCGATATGCACCTTCTGCAACATGTAATTCTAGATTTCAATTCTTAAAATAGCCCCTTTGGCACTGAATTGCTTGCAACTAATCTTTTCAAGTGACATCGCTTGCTAATTATTTGTATTTTAATTGGTCCGGTTTGCTCATTGTTCTAATTTTTCAAAGCAAAATTTTACTTAATCGGCATTTTTGCCGAAATAAAAATCTTATTCACGATACAAAAAGTTAGGAAAGAAATTGACATGATCGCATATATCATAAATGCATGTGTACAATCGAATTGCACAGACTCCCACATTAAGAATGATCTAAATTAGTTCTTTAGCCAACAAAAAAAAAAGAAGTAATATAATAGTTAGGTTTCAAATATTAAAAATTTGGAAAAAGGTAAAGCGAAAATCACTCCCAAGAGATTAAAAAGGCTTTTAGCAAAAGGTCTTGCATAATATATGATTGTCACCTAAACCTAAAAAGTACCGCCACGTGTCTTGGCCAGGCATCACGATTTTATTTTTTATTTTTATTATTTTTATTATTTTTATCTTTTATTTTACTTTTTCGTCAAAATTTGTCCTATTTCTAATTCAACTCTCTTTGACTTTTGCTACAGGAGTCGAATGCCGTATCTATGATTCTAGCGTCTCCATCCGATAATTTTTTTACCAAGCTGCATGTCTATTGGCAGAGACATCAATTGCCAACTGACAATGTAACCTACACACATTCTATTTTATTCTTTGGATCTCTAGCACCGGTCTTCCCTCCCCTTTTTTTACATATTTGAAAAACAATATTTTTAGATTCAGCAAAGGAAAAAATAAAAGGAACTCTAAAACAATAATTATTCTTGATATTGGTGTTTACAACCCAACAAAGTATATGAACTTATAAAAAAAATACGTGTCGTAAATATCTTCTATATCTTAAGCAAAAACCAGTCTTACATCATTTTTTAAAATATTTTTTTCTGATAGTGCCCCCAACAAAAAATAAGGAAACAAGTATTTAAATTACCCCGATTGAATGTTATAAAGACAAATGAGATGTTATTAATTAACTAGTACATTTCTTATAAATTGTTAGTGCGTCTACTTTCTCATGGAATTGCCAATTTTACTCACGTAAACAAATAATTACTCAATTTCCTGCACGTATGTACACATTTATCGGAACAATAGTTATCCATGGAACTTTATTTTTCCAGTATTGATGTACATTGTGATTTTTTTTTCAATGAAAAAGAAACCCTTGTATACATTTTTAACTACTCATAGGTTTGATCCCTATTGTAACGCCGCGCGCTCATACAAATATATATGTTTGTGCTTGTGCATCCGAACTCCTGAGTTGGGTAAATTTCACATAAGGTCTATGACGTACAGAATTCATCGTAGTACTCCAACTTCCAACTTCCTTGCCTCATCTCTATTGCTTCCTCTAGCCAAACAACCTTCTTCTTCTTTTCCATAGAGAGCCCAGACAATTGGTTGGAGCGTCAATGAATTTTCAGCTAAAACATTAGAGGTCTCCTGGTTTAATGAGATTTGCGGGATGTTCCATGGATCTCCAGATTTCCGAGCCTCGAACGTTCGTGCCCCTATGACGAAACAAGTGCCGTTTTCTTTTTCTTTTTCTTTTTCTTTTTTTGAAGATGGCTATACGTGATCCGCATTCCATCTGTCGGCATGGTGTCCGAGTCAACGGGGCTCTCACGAGCTAGGAGTCCAAATTCCTCAAATTAGAGGATAAAGATGGAGAAAATAAGGGAAGGGCCTATGGCTCATAAAAGGCTGTAGAGCATATTGTAGGGATTTGATGGGGACAGGGAGGGGATTTTCCCTTGCAGGTAAGGCATCAAGGTGGGGCGGGACCATGTTCTCCCCATTGGTTGAGCATCTATTCAAAAGTCAGTGAGATGAAAAAGTAAAAAAAGAGGGAGAGGAAAGATCACATAATCCTTCTAAGTTACCCTACTTGGTTGCCCTACTTGTCAACTCAACTTTTGGTGGGAGAGGGTCGGACAGGGTCATGGGGGTGGTATTATTTTCAACAAGACTCGTTGCAAATTTGATTTTTGTTGTTTACGTTAAGAGATCCCGCGCTTCTCATCTAGAAGGATCCAGGTAGGTCCGCGCAAATCATCTCGTCTATTTGTGCCGAGTGAGGTTAGACCCACAAGTAAATATGAACATTGAGCAAGTCTGAGAGTTAGGTTAGACCGAGCCGGTGTTATATCTTACGTACAATGCTCGGCATCAAGGTTGGGCCAAAGTTGGATGGCCCGTGCTTTCCCCTGTAAGCTCGTTGTCAAAACTGCCCACTTGCGCAAACGCTAGCCGAGCGAGCCATCTAGACAGGAAATGTTACCAAAACCTTGCTCAAGTTTTTCTTCATGTCTTGATGGTGCTAATTACAGCCATCTTGACCATATCTACGACCTACTAAGGTGGGAAGCTTGTCTCCACCGAGCTCAATGTGCCGTGTGGCCCACGTACCAAATCTCAGATCCATCTTAAACGTCCTAGGTTTTTGTAGGAAATATCCCAAACCCGGTTTTTAATCCCCAATTGCCAACCTGATTAAGCCTCATCATAGTCTGATACGATCACCCCTAGTATTAATCGTGCACAAGCTCTTGGATTCGGGGACCCCTCTCACCCACGAGGACCTTTTGCATTTGGAATAACTCACATCAATCTTATGCACATGGGTTCTCGCTCTCGATTTGCCACTTATAGAGAGAGACGGAACGAGTGAATTTTTTGTGTGCAATCGATCCTTCAACTATAAATTTCATAATATGCTTGTTTTCTTACC
>JAGVVM010023043.1:0-10672 GCA_019149425.1 Psidium friedrichsthalianum | reverse complement strand
GGATACAAGCATCGTTTACCTCAGTGGAGTCAAATGCAGCATTAACATCATCCGGATGGATTTAGTAACTTGTCTTGAAGGCATGAACTTTAAGGGAGGAATCCTTCTAATATGGAAATAGGAGCTATCTCACTATATAATTGCTGGATCACAAGTGTCGCAAGTAATAAAGTTTGCCCATTTGCTATTAATATTTTGAATAGGGCTCTACTTCACTTTCTTGATTCTGATAAATTCAAGAATAAAGATGATTTCTCCAAAACTTGATTCTGCTTCACTTTCTTGATTCTGATATGATAATGCTTATTGTCTTTCTTTAGCTGGCCAATCTTCATATGGAACTGCGACCTCACATTCTCTAGAGAGTTATCAAGGATGTAGAGAAGTCTTTGCCTCCAAAGGTCGAGCGTATCCTTAGAGTTGAAATGTCCCCTTTGCAGAAACGGTGAGCACAGTTCTTCACTTCTATGAAGTGGTTTTCCCCCTCTTTTTTGTTAACTCTGCTTATGTTGTTTGGTTATGTTCACTAGCTAATTACTCTGTTCTTAGGTATTACAAGTGGATATTACAAAGAAATTTCCATGACTTAAACAAAGGAGTTCGTGGGAATCAGGTGATTGGATAACTTGACTTGTTTTTAATTGGAACTTCTATTTCTACTCTATAGTAGACTCTTGTGTGATAGTTCTTATATTGTTAGTAGTGACTGACATTACACAGTATGCATTGTGTTAAGAAAATGAGCAGTTTTTACTTTAAGATTTCTTCAATTTTTATTTATTAAAATAAGATGGCACCATAATTTTTTATTTTCTTTTTTCGAATTTGCTTGCATATATAATCAATCTGAAATTGCAGGTCTCGCTTTTAAACGTAGTGACTGACATTACACAGTATGCATTGTGTTGAGAAAATGAGCAGTTTTTCTCTTTTCTTAAAAACCAGAAAACATGCAAAACTGAACTTTGAAGGGTGGGAATTTGTGTATTCTTTATTGTTTCTTATTCTGGTCTCAATAGTTATTGCAATTATCTGCAAAAATCCGGATTCTGATAAATGGCAGAATGTGGTATGGAGGATTTTGTATCACTTCTGTCTCATCTGGCTATAGTTGTTCCTAATATGAAAATATTTATTGCCACCATATTGATTCAAACCCTAAACATTGGAGAAAAGCCACTGTAAGGAGAGGATGATCATGCTGCAATACCCCCTAGACAGAAAATTCTTAAGTTATTAGCCAATCGTAGTCTACTTTAGCCCACTTCCCATGAGCAGTTAGATCAAGACCTCATGGACATGCTATTTCGATCTGTGTTTCTAATGGTACAGATCAACATACAGATGTAGCTTACATGTTTTTCTGTCAAATTGTAATCGGATGTACTTGGTTTAGTCTAGAGAGAGACTATCAGGTGCTAGTGTCGGAAAATGAACTGGCCCCACTTGGCTTAGCATATATTCTCGTCACGTCTGTGACTTCGTTATGATCATCAGGGTATTTTGTGCTTTAAGTTGAAGCTATACAAAGGTTTTGTCCTTGCAAACCTGTCTCTCAGTGAACAAATACAACTTCAAATCATGCTAATTTTTTGGGACTTGCACTTGGTGTCCATAATGAGAGCACGTTTCCAAATTGGTCAATGTTGGGGATGTTGAACTGCAGAGATATGACATCGTAAATGGTGTTGTGGAAGTGGAAGAGGTTCCTAATGAGGCAGCGAAGGAGCAAGAGGAGGCCAAAGCCGATGAAGTACCTAGTTGATGCCTCTCCCTCGCCATTATTTTCACTTGGTGCAAGCTACATGACATGCCCCCATTTTCTTTCTGCAGAGAAAGGAGTCCCTAATTTCTGGCTTGCTGCTATGAAAAACAATGAAGTTTTAGCTGAGGAGGTGTGTAGATTCCAAATGCGTTTTTAAAGTATTGACGCCAAATATTGACTACTTCTCTAACTAGATTTATCATTGTCCCTTTGTTGATCAGATCTCTGAGCGTGATGAAGGTGCTCTCAAATATCTCAAAGATATTAAGTGGTGTAGAATAGATGACCCCAAAGGTTTAAGCTTGAGTTCTTCTTCGATACAAACCCCTACTTTAAGAACTCTGTCTTGACGAAGATCTATCACATGATAGATGAAGATGAACCCATACTGGAGAAAGCAATAGGGTAAGTGGCTTTCTTTATGCATAGTGGAAGCATGGTGTTCCTTTGCTGTATTGTTGTTTGTCTTCATTGTGGTATTTTTTATATTCTAATCTGTGTGGCAACTATACGGTTCTTATAGGACGGAGATCGAATGGTATCCAGGAAAATGCTTGACGCAGAAGCTCCTCAAGAAAAAGCCAAAGAAAGGGTCAAAGAATGCGAAGCCTATCACAAAAACAGAGAATTGTGAAAGTTTCTTTAATTTCTTTAATCTGCCTCAAGTCCCCGATGATGATGAAGACGAGTAAACTCATTCTGGAGCTCATACTTCTCTACTTGCTAATGAGATATCTCCTGGTTAGCATGATAAATTCATTTGCAAATGCAGGCCAAGAATGAAGTGCTTCTAGCATACTGATGGTCTAGCAAATACCCTTTTGTATGGTTGTCTGTTTGTTTTTATAAGAAATCTGCCTTTTCGAACAATTGATTTCATGTGTAATTGTGTAGGAGCACTAAGTGTTCCTGGTGGCCATGTAAGAGATCATATCCGCTCAACAATATTTTCAAACAATTGATTTGTCTGAGTTGCCCAATTGTGATGTATTCGGTCTCGCCATCATTGGAACCAAAGTTCTTTTGTTAATGTGTTCCTGCATGTTGTTCGAATTCTTAGAGGGGGCATGATCGACTCGAGTCTATATTGTCTGGAATCATCTGTTTAGTAGCATGACCAAAGCAGCAAAAGATATGGAGGCATTGCAAGTACCCGAAACCCGACCCGAAAAACCCGACCCGACCCGACCCGATTGTTCATTTCATGTTCGGTTCAATCTTGTTTCGGGTCGGGTCAACAATATGTGTGTTGTGTTTCGGGTCGGGTCGGGTATCGCGAAGACCCGACCCGTTGACACCCAATCATCATGCAGCACCTTGGAAAACTAGCTAACAGAGATTTGGTCAGCTCTAACCTAGAATAATTCTTGAACAGTGATTCACAATATTACAGCCTTGAATGGTTAATGGGAACAAAAGACAGTATAGGAGCTTGATGTGGTCATATACTTGTAGAGGAGGTAAATTAAACATAACGATAAGGAACATTGTGGGAACGGAGATGAGTAACTGGGTCAACCCTTGATTGACTGCACATTTCTATGTGTTGTAGATATATACTTTGTTCAGATCTAATTCCCACGTTTTGTCGTCTTCCTATGGTACCATGCTACATTTTAATCTAAAGAGGCATTATCCCAAAGGATTTTGGGCAAACTGACACATTCTAATCTAATTAAGCTGTTTTGCTTTAAACCACATACGAGTAACCGATTTTGCTTTTAATTGGAACTGAAGATTGCAGATCCGGATTGATGTGTTCAGAGTTGGGGTCCCAGAACATAAAATCAAATTAATCCACAGATGCTGCATTCAGAGTTTCTGCACACTGACTAATTTCTACAACATTTTGGGATGTTTGTCCTCCTCTGTTAGTGTAAAATGGACAGATAGTCCGAGAGCTTGTTAGGACTAAATATTGGGAGTAGAACATTTATGCTAGCTTAATCAGTGTTTTTGTATTAGAGTAATCTATAGTACAAAGTAGTTCATATATCTACGCTTATAGGTAGGATTGGGCTTTGCACATAATAAATGTGAAAATTTCTTTGCTTATAAATGTGAACTTTAGTTCTGCTTTACTAAACCAGTGACTACTAAAGTGTTATCTTTGCAGATTGTTAGTTTCTCGTCTAGGAATGGATAGAGTATGACTCTGCGTTTTTACTATCCCCAACTGTAGGATTTGGATGCAGTTGAGGCGCTCATTCAAGGTTCGATCTTGTTCCAAGGAGGAATTCTGATGGTGAGATTGGTTTTCTTAGCTTTTAATACTATATTGCTTTGTGAGTAAGCAAAATACTTCAATCTGGCAATGATGGATCGTCTTCACAGCTAATAGCCCTCTTTTCACCTTGATTTGCAGATTAGTCACGATGAACATGTAATAGCTGTAAGCGGGACGAGATCTGGGTAGTTGGTGGCGCCTTTTCATGGGAATTTCAGGATTTATAAGGAAATACTTCAGTCCTCGTAGAATCAGATGAGTTTAAAACTCTTGTAATCCCGAAAATTCCCGTGAAAATGTTAGGAATTGCACAACAGCTCAAAAAAAAAAAAATAGCCCAGCAAATAATCCATACTAGCAAATAGAATAATAATAGAACAAAAACGAAAAAACACACGGAGAATATGTTATCGAAGTTCACCCAAACTTGGGTTACGTCTCTGCGCAGAGGCACTCTGCGAATACACTAGACTTCAAAGAAAGTAGGAGTACAATGATAACCATCTCGGTTCTCTCAAAATCAGGCACTAAGAGATTAAGAATACTCACAAAGGAAAAAACAATTTTTCTTTTCTCTTTTTCTATTGTCTATTTTCTTCTCTGCTATTGACGGTACAATCTCTAAATTGCTAATATATGGGATATAGCTTTTAACCAAAGCAAAAGGAAGAGCAAGATAAAAAGAAAGCCTTTAGTATAAAATTTGGCTTCAGCCGCAACAGGAAAAACCGCCAGCTTCCCTTGAGAAACCACCAATAGCTCGTCCACGCAGCCAGATAATAGATGCTCATCATGACTAACCTGCAGTGGCGAAAAGTTGGCTATTAGCTGCGAATGATCCATCCGAGAAACAAGACCAGACCCTGAATGGGCGCCTCAACCGCATCCAAATCCTACAGTTGGGGATAGGGTTAAAGGCAGAAGCATATCTATCCTTAGACAAGAAACTTAACGATTTATAAAGATAACGCTTTGGTAGTCAATGGTCACTAAAGCAAAACTTCAAGTAAGCATTTATAAACAAGAAAAGGTCCACATTAATTATGTGCATAGCCCAATATTTCTATAAAAACAGACGTAGGAACTACTTGGTACTTTGGATTACTGTAATGCCAAAACACTGATCAGGCTAGCATAACTATTACATTCCCAATATTTTGCAAGTTTTGTTTCTGCAGCTATGATCACTGATTAGTTCTACTGTATTTTCAATGTAAAGACCAGACTCCGACAAGTCCAATTAGTACAAGAACAATGACAAGCTAATTGAAAAAGTAATCAAAGTCATGAGGTGGAGAAAAATCAAAAAAACTTACCAGATTATTAAATAGCTCATCAAGCAGAACTATGTGAGGTTTCTTGAAAGTTATCTTCACAAAGGCAACTCCGCTTTTCTGACCACCTATTTATATGTTCAAAACACCATGTTATATGCGCAATAACATTCCAAAAGCCTCGGAGAAAGTACACGGTGAACAATAATTCAGACATCAAATAAACTGACCTCTAATAGAACTCCATGATGCCATATGAAAATTGCTAGAACCGAAAATTTACATATCTGACAATAGCTGAGAGGGAGGAGACGTATCAGACAAATATACGTCGGTTGAAGCACAAGATTTCCAGTTACACACCAAAGGAACCCAAGTGAGCTTGAAGCTTTTGCTCCAGAAGTCCCTGCAGGAAGAATGCCCCATATGAAGGTATTTCAGGTCAAATGACATAACGCATGATGAAATCATATTCCATGGTGGAGTAAACACAAAGAGCCGATACTTTAAAGAACTAAATAGATTTGCCCCATAGATCATTGCTGACAATACAAACACTGAGGCAGGTAGCATATAGTCATAATCTCAACCAAACAAGCATAGGTACATTGGCTAAAAATTTATAGCAAACTGGAAGGTACAGTTCCTAACCCACCAAAGATCAAGACCTGAACGGAAGGTGATTTATGGAATATCAATGTGGTCATGAATTGGAGTGTATATAAAGCTTGGAGCATGAGGAGTTCTAGAATTTTATTGTAAGATGACTGCTTCATACTGTGAAGGATCATTATCAGCAAAAAGAAGGTTCTCAATTTTTAGGAAACGATAACAAAAAAACTGCATCCCCCTCTCTTCACAATCATATCACAGATTCCACATATCTAATCATGTTCTTAGATTTGAAAACATTATTTTAGACGTATCCTTGCAAGAAATTTGCCAATGCAGATGACAATCGTATCTGCAAAAGAAAAAGGAAGTTGAGAAGAGAAGACACGTCCAACGCTGAAAATGCAGAGGAATATGATTCTGGGTGATAGTGCATTTCACTCACAACATGTTTGGGCAACAAGGAGAGTTGAAGATATGCATCAAATATAGCAAGAGGCAGCACTTACAATTTATTGCCCAACGAAATAGAGCCAATCCAACCCAAATTGTATGATCCGACCTTCAGTCGGTTGTTTCCGGAAATTCTATGCGACACTTGTCCATGGGAAAAGAAAGAAAGAAATGAGTTCGTATTAAGCATCGAATGGAAGAAGAGAAACGAAATTGATGCATTCTAAGGCCAAAAACATACCCGAACCTAGAAAACAGACTCTAGTGTCAGAATCAATTCACTGGATCCGAAAGTCATCAATCTCGATGTGAGGGATGTCTTGGATAAGGGGCCAATAGTGGCCAGTGAATTTGAGCATCCATCTTTCAGATTCGAGCATCCTCTTATGGCTAGATATTGGATGGAGGGAGGGAGGCCATCCTCTGGCAAGTACCTCAACTTGGGGCAATCATAAATCCCGAAGAATTGGAGAGAGGAGAGATGGATGCGAAGACCGCTGGTAGTCTTTCCACGTTTTTCATGTCTGTAATATAAAGAGAGGTTAGAGAGGAAGGAAAGAGAAGACTCCACGCATCCTCAAGAAACCACACCTTCTCTCCCTCCTCTCCCATGCTCCTTCCAAACTCAATCGATAGTTCCACAAGGGATGTGAGGAGGGGTAAGCCCCATTCTCTCACTGGCTGCTCCACATTCTCGCACCTTTCAATTGCAAGGAACCGCAAATTGGGAGGGAAGCCTCCTTTGGGAAGCGTTTGATATTTGGGCAATTGACAATTAATAGCGAGTGGAGGGAGGTAAGATGATGCCACTCATTTGGTAGAGACTTTATCTTCGGACAACCCCAAAGTTCAAGACTTAAGAGGGTGAAGGGAAGGGGAGGGAAGTCCTCTATTTCCAGCGCTGGACACTCCTTTATTTCCAAACTAGTGAGGTGGGAGAGCGCTTGAAGACACCGTGGTAGGCTTCCCAAATTCTCACACCTACGAATACTCAAATATTCCAACGATTCTCCCGTGATGACCTCTTCCAACAACGGCTCCACTCCCTCGCACTCCCTAATCATAAGTGTCTTCAAAGCAGCAAGTTGAGGCATCGAGTCATTGCTGGTGTGGCAATGTGGAGCAATGGTTAATCCCATGAGTTTTGGACACTTCTCAATTATCAATTTTTTAAGGGTGTGCATTTTGCTTGGAAGCTTTTCTAAACTTGTGCAATCCCTCAATTCCATCCTTTCAAGGTTGCAGTGTAGCTCCATCTCTCCTTCTCCTGCCAAAAAAGATGTGAATCGAGGACACCTTTCGATGGCTAACTCTTGGAGGCAAGTGAGATTTAGCGGTTCATTTCATCTTGCCGCCACAAGTATGTTAGCTTGTCACACCCTCCTATATAAAGCTCCTTTAGCTTGACCAAGCAATTCATAAACCCACAATCAAAGCAAACAAGTTCGGCAAGATTCGAAATTTGGAGAATGGTCAAAGAAGTTAGTCGACCAAGCTTTCAAGATCTCCTTGTTACAATGTTCAAGGCTTAACTCGCGGAGAGATGGAAGACGAACAATACTAGTTGAGTCATTCAAATGCGGGCATGAATGAATTTCAAGCTTTGTGAGCCGATCGAGTTGACAAGGCAATTTCCTGACCAACGAAGGACAGCTCCGGACAATAAGATGCTGAAGACAAGAGAATGGGACTTCTTCTTCTGGGCCCTTGCATAAGGAGACCATTCCTTCCATGCCAACATCTCTTCGAACTTCAAAGTGGTTAAGGATGGGAAAGGCCTTTTACTTCCGTAAAATTCAGAGCCTATCATCCTTATTGCATGTAGACCTTCGAGAGATAATTCCTTAAGTGAGGGTAGTTGTCCAAGTGAGAGCAACGATGTAACATTAGGACAGTTCCGCAAGCACAAAGAAACTATCTTGGAATAGAATGGACCATCTAACCACGATGGGAATTTTGCACCACCATAGTTCGAGAGAGTGAAATTTTCAAGATTAGTGTGAGGTCGCAAATAGTGAAGCACCTGTGAACCGCGCTTCTCATTCCAGAGATTTCCAAAATCTTGGTCCAATGCAATAATAAGTTGCTAAGGCCTTGCTTTCCAGACAAATTAGCATCAATCACGTCTTTGACTTCTTCCACCTTTTGCAAGTCTGATATCAGTAATTCTCCTTCAAGATGTGGCAAGTTCTGTAACTCCTTCAGCCGTGACCCTTTCTTTGGCCGTACAACAAACTTGGACAAGATAGTAAGATTCTTCAAATTACTGATACCCATTGGCATCTCTTTTAGACTCACTGTATCCCTAATGTCGAGAAATTGTAGGCCGACTAATTTTGTGATTCCTTGAGGCAACATAGAAAGGTTTTTACAACCTCTTAAGACCAAAGCTTGTAATTTGCACAAGCTACCAATTGATTCAGGTAGCCTTTCGATATCGGTGTACGAGAAATTGAGATATCGAAGATGTTTTAATTCCCCAATACAATTCGGTACCTCTACTATATCATAATGACATAATGAGAACACCCTCAAGTACTTCAATTTTTTTAGCAAGTCATGCAGCACCTTGTTGGAAATAGAGAAAGAACCCTCACTAGATCCAGCACGCACCATAAGTAAACTTCTTAATACCTTCATTTTGTGATATGCTCTCAAGCATTGTGATGTAACATACCATGATGAGATAAACGATGCATGACGGGCTTTCTCAAGAGATGCATCGTCTTCATTACCAGCCAGCTGAGACTCCCCTGAGCTAAAGAATGTCCCACCGGCAATTGACTTTGCTAGATCATTCAGAAGGTCATGCATTGAAAACTTAGATGCATTGACACTTGATTGTTGAACAAATGATCTGGATACTAAATCATCAAAATGATTCCGTCCTAGTCTCAAGTTATCCTCCTTTGCCTTTTGTCCATCTAAAAAGCCCTCTGCTATCCATAAGAGTACCAACTCATCTCTCTCAATTTCATAATCCTTGGGATATACTGCACAATAAGCAAAACATCTCTTCAAATAAGAAGGAGATGGACATAGCTCAATTTCAAAACTGGGAGAACCTCATCCTTTTTTCCCTTCGGAAGATCCCATATTTTGTTATTTAAGATAGCTTCCCATTTATCCGGATTCCTTTCATTACATAGGGCACCGCCCAACATCTTCGCCGCCAAAGGTAAGCCTTTGCATTTTTCAGCTATTTTCTTGCCTATTGTTTCAAGATCTGGGTGTCCCTCAAAATTCGTTGATCCAAGAGCATGAAAGGCTAATAAGCTTGTACAATAATCGAGGGGCAACTCCTCCAAAGGATATGGCGAAGCTCCTCTTTCGAAAACGGCTGAGCGGTTGCGAGCTGTGACAATTATCTTGCTTCCTTTAACCCCCACTTCAAATGGCTTTAAGAGGGCAGTCCATTTGTCGTAGTCCTCATTCCAAACATCATCTAAAACCACAAGAAACTTCTTCCCCAATAGACTATCCTTCAGCTTTACTTGAAGCCAGTTAAGATCTTTACCATCGCATGATAACTCAGTGATCGATTGCAAAATAGTCTTTGTTATGAAGAGAACATCAAAAACATCCGAAACACAAACCCATGCTCTCCTTTCAAAGCAGCTGCTCACATTGGCATCATTATATAGTGTTGAGCCAATGCCGTCTTTCCAATACCGCCCATCCCAACAATGGGGACTATGCTCAGCGTGGCATCAAATCTTTTTGTCTTCAACTATCAATAGTTTGAGTATCTCCGCTTCTTCCTTCTGCCTGCCAAAAAACTGAGTTTCCGGCAGACAAGTGCTCTGAGGCCTTTTGTTATGTAGTCAGTTTTGCTCGTGGCATTCTCTGTCAAGTTTAGCTGAGCCTTCCTGTTGATCATCTCTTCCAACCTGCCATCAATATCTTGGACCTGGTTTCAGGCATGAGCGAGCGTGGGATGGATTTCGATCTAGAAGATTTATCTCGGCCAAAGCAAGAGAACTTCCACTTCACCCAACTTCTGCTCAGCTGGATTTTGCCACTGAACTTAACCTCGGCGGCTGGATCGCAAACTATAGCAAGTCTTCCATCAAAGCCAAGTCCAAACATACCAGCCACAACTTCACTGGACTTTTACCAGTCAGTTGCTTGTCCTCTGCATCATCCAGCATCATAGATTGTGACAAAATCTTATCCCACTTATTGAGCAACTCGGTGCTGATTCCAGAAGAGGGTGACGCTGTTTTCCTTTGCGCATATTCCAATCCAGAAGAAAGCCAATTTTTCAGAGGACCGCAAGAAGGAACCCAAGA
The DNA here is from genome assembly GCA_019149425.1 of Psidium friedrichsthalianum. Classification (NCBI taxonomy): domain Eukaryota; kingdom Viridiplantae; phylum Streptophyta; class Magnoliopsida; order Myrtales; family Myrtaceae; genus Psidium; species Psidium friedrichsthalianum. Next base: position 49 of record JAGVVM010023043.1, on the reverse strand, counting down.
CGGAACCCGCAATGGTCTCTACAATGGCCATGGGTGAATCAGTCGCTGT
>JAGVVM010023039.1:0-15102 GCA_019149425.1 Psidium friedrichsthalianum | reverse complement strand
AATCCTGGGCCGTCGCATGTCGTGAACCAGGCGAGCGCGAAAGCGATAAACGATATAAGCCGAGGGATGTCGCGGGCCCGTAGGGTTCGGGGCGTGACATAATCCACTGGTGAACTACGTTCCACTTTCCTATGTTAGTGTACATGAAATATGAAGAAGATCGTGCAGAGTATCCAACGTACGAACACTTATTCAATCTCATACTTTTCAGCCGATTTTTCCCTCGTAATCTTATGCCTATCCGATTAATTTTTTGTAACTCTATGCTATTTCAAAGAAAATCCACTGGTGAACTACGTTCCACTTTCCAATGTTAATGTACATGAAATGTGAAGAAGATCGTGTAGAGTATCCACCGTACGAACACTTATCCAAATCATACTTTTCAGCCGATTATCCTTCTTAATATTATGCCTATCCGATCAATTTTTGAAACTCTATGCTATTGCGAAGATAATCCACTGGTAAATTACGTTCCACATTCCTAGGTCAATGTACATGAAATATGAAGAACATCGTGCAGAGTATCCACCGTACGAACACTTATTCAAACACATACTTTTCAGCCGATTTTACCCTCTTAATCTTATGTTTATCTAATAAATAGTCCGAAACTCTAGGCTATTGCGTAGATAATCCACTGGTGAACTACGTTCCACTTTCCTATGTTAATGTACATCAAATAAGAAGAAGATCGTGCACAGTATCCACCGTACGAACACTTATCCAAACTCATACTTTTCAGCCGACTTTTCCCTCTCAAACTTATGCCTATCCGATTAATTTTCTGAAAGTCTATGCAATTGCGAATATAATCCACTGGTGAACTTCGTTCCACATTCCTAGGTTAATGTACATGAAATGTGAGGAAGATCGTGCAGAGTATCCACCGTTCGAACACTTATCCAAACTCAAACTTTTCAGCCGATTTTTCCTTCTTAATCTTATGCCTATCCGATTAATTTTTTAAACTCCATGCTGTTGCGAAGATAATCCACTGGTGAACTACAGTCCACATTCCTAGGTTAATGTACATGAAATATGAAGAAAATCGTGCAGAGTGTCCACCGCACAAACACTTATCCAAACTTATACTTTTCAGACGATTTTTCCCTCTTAATCTTATGCCTATCCGATTAATTTTCTGAAACTCTATGCTATTGCGAAGATAATCCACTGGTGAACTACGTTCCACTTTCCAATGTCAATGTATATGAAATGTGAAGAAGATCGTGTAGAGTATCCACAGTACGAACACTTATCCAAACTCATACTTTTCAGACGATTTGTCCCTCTTAATCTTGTGCCTATCCGATTAATTTTCTGAAATTCTATTCTATTGCGAAGATAATCCACTGGTGAACTACGTTCCACTTTCCAACGTTAATGTACATGAAATGTGAAGCAGATCGTGCAAAGTATCCACCGTGCGAACACTTATATAAACTTATACTTTTCAGCAGAGTTTTCCCGCTTAATCTTATGCCTACCTGATTAATTTTCTGACACTCTATGCAATTGCGAAGATAATCCACTGGTGAACTACATTCCACATTCCTAGGTTAATGCACATGAAATGTGAAGAAGATCGTGCAAAGTATCCACCGTTCGAACACTTATCCAAACTCAAACTTTTCAGCCGATATTTCCTTCTTAATCATATGCCTATCCGATTAATTTTTGAAACTCTTTGCTGTTGCGAAGATAATACACTGGTGAACTACGTTCCACATTCCTAGGTTAATGTACATGAAATGTGAAGAAGATCGTGCAGAGTGTCCACCGTACGAACACTTATCCAAACTCATACTTTTCAGAGGATTTTTCCCTCTTAATCTTATGCCTATCCGATTAAATTTCTAAAACTCTATGCTATTACGAAGATAATACGCTGGTGAACTACATTCCACTTTCCAATGTTAATGTACATGAAATGTGAAGAAGATCGTGTAGAGTCTCCACCGTACGAACACTTATCCAAATCATACTTTTCAGCCGACTTACCCTTCTTAATAATATGCCTATCCGATTAATTTTTTGAAACTCTATGCTTTTGCGAAGATATTCCACCGGTGAACTACGTTCCACATTCCAAGGTTAATGTACTTGAAATATAAAGAAGATAGTGCAGAGTATCCACCATACGAACACTTATCCAAATCATACTTTTCAGCCGATTTTACCCTTTTAATCTTGTTTTTATCTAATAAATTGTCTGACACTCTAGGCTATTACGGAGATAATCCACTGGTGAACTACGTTCCACATTCCTATGTTAATTTACATCAAATAGGAAGAAGATCGTGCAGAGTATCCACCGTACGAACACTTATCCAAACTCATACTATTCAGACTAGTTTTCCCTCTTAATCGTATGCCTATCCGATTAATTTTCTGAAACTCTATGCTATTGCGAAGATAATCCACTGGTGAACTACGTTCCACATTCCTAGGTTAATGTACATGAAATGTGAAGAAGATCGTGCAGGGTATCCACCGTACGCACACTTATCCAAACTCATAATTTTCAGCCGATTTTTCCTTCTTAATCTTATGCCTATCCGATTAATTTTTGAAACTCCATGCTGTTGCGAAGATAATACGTTGATGAACTACGTTCCACATTCCTAGGTTAATGTACATGAAATTTGAAGAAGATCGTGCAGAGTGTCTACCGTACGAACACTTATCCAAACTCATACTTTTCAGACAATTTTTCCCTGTTAATCTTATGCCTATCCGATTAATTTTCTGAAACTCTATACTATTGCGAAGATAATCCACCGGTGAATTACGTTCCACTTTCCAATGTTAATGTACATGAAATATGAAGAAGATCGTGCAGAGTATCCACCGTACGAATACTTATCCAAACTCGTACTTTTATGCCGATTTTTCCCTCTTAATCTTATGTTTATTAAATAAATTGTCTGAAACACTAGGCAATTGCGTAGATAATCCACTGGTGAAGTACGTTCCACTTTCCAATGTTAATGTACATGAAATATGAAGAAAATCGTGTAGAGTATCCACCGTACGAACACGTATCCAAACTCATACTTTTCACCCGATTTTTCCCTCTTAATCTTTTGCCAATTCGTTTAATTTTATGAAAATCTATGCTATTGCGAAGATAATCTACTAGTGAACAACGTTCCACTTTCCAATGTTAATGTACATGAAATATGAAGAAGATCGTGCACAGTATACACCGTACGAACAATTTTCCAAACTTATACTTTTCAGCCGATTTTTCCATCTTACTCCTATGCCTATCTGATTAATTTTCTGAAACTCTATACTATTGCGAAGATAATCCACTGGTGAACTACGTTCCACTTTCCAATGTTATCGTACATGAAATGTGAAGAAGATCGTGTAGAGTACCCACCGTACGAACACTTATCCAAATCATACTTTTCAGCCGATTTATCCTTCTTAATATTATGCCTATCCGATTAATTTTTTGAAACTCTATGCTTTTGCGAAGATAATCCACTGGTGAACTACGTTCCACATTCCTAGGTTAATGTACATGAAATATGAAGAAGATCGTGCATAGTATCCATCGTACGAACACTTATCCAAACTCATACTTTTCAGCCGATTTTTCCCTCTTAATCTTATGCCTATCCGATTAATTTTTTGAAACTCTATGCTATTGCGAAGATAATCCACTGGTGAACTACGTTCCATTTTCCTATGTTATTGTACATGAAATATGAAGAAGATCGTGCAGAGTATCCACCGTACGAACACTTATCCAAACTCATAATTTTCTGCCGATTTTACCCTCTTAATGTTATGTTTATCTAATAATTTGTCTGAAACTCTAGGCTATTGCGTAGATAATCTACTGGTGAACTACGTTTCACTTTCCTATATTAATGTACATCAAATAAGATGAAGATCGTGCAGAGTATCCACCGTACGAACACTTATCCAAACTCATACATTTCAGCCTATTTTTCCCTCTAAATCTTATGCTTATCCGATTAATTTTCCGAAATTCTATGCTATTGCGAAGGTAATCCACTGGTGAACTACGTTCCACATTCCAATGTTAATGTACATGAAATATGAAGAAGATCGTGCAGAGTATCAACCGTTCGATCACCTATCCAAACTTACACTTTTCAGCCGATTTTACCCTCTTAATCGTTTCTTTATCTAATAAATTGTCTGAAACTCAAGGCTATTGCGCAGATAATCCACTGGTGAACTACGTTCCACTTTCCTATGTTAATGTACATGAAATATGAAGAGGATCGTGCAGAGTTTCCACCGTACGAACACTTATCCAAACTCATACTTTTCAGCCGATTTTGCCTTCTTAATCTTATGCCTATCCGATTAATTTTCTGAAACTCTATGCTATTGCGAAGATAATCCACTGGTGAAGTACGTTCCACTCTCCAATGTTAATGTACATGAAATATGAAGAAGATGGTGCAGAGTTTCCACCATACGAACACTTATCCAAACTCATACTTTTCAGCCGATTTTTCCCCCTTAATTTTATGCCTATCCGATTAATTTTTTGAAACTCTATGCTATTGCGAAGATAATCCACTGGTGAACTATGTTCCACTTTCCTATGTTAATGTACATGAAATATGAAGAAGATCGTGCATAGTATCCACAGTACGAACACTTATCCAAACTCACACTTTTCAGCCGATTTTTCCCTCGTAATCTTATGCCTATCCGATTATTTTTTGAAACTCTAGGCTAATGCGAAGATAATCCACTGGTGAACTACGTTCCACTTTGTCACGCCCCGAACCCCAATCGTACCCGCGACATCCCGCTCATACATTTAATTTCTCTTCTACTCAGCGCTCGCCTGATCATCTGTATACGACGGCCTAGGAAATCTCTTCGTCGCGACCAGACGGCGCGTCTATTTAAATCATCATATGAACCTGCGGAAGCTAATCTCCTATTCCATACATGCATACATAAGATGATGGGGTAGCATGAACTAGAAGGAACAACATGCAACATCCTTATATACAAATCAAAGCGTTAGGTACAGACTCCCAAAAGAAAATACATTCTACAGTCAAAAATCCTACGCTCGGTCTGACACACATAGTCTAGACTTGGCGTCTGGCAAAATCACCCTTTTTGGCCCTTTCTTCCTTTCCGTCAATCTCAAGGCGACCTGGACACGGCAGCTCCGCCATCGGGTCTGGATCAACTACCTCACCTCCATAGGCTGCGGGTGGCCTTTGTCCCTATCTGTATAGGCAGTCCAAAATAACACGGGAATGCGGCCACCACAGGGGTCTGGGATCTGAAAATATGGCAACCACCGCCAGTGAGTCGAGGACTCAGTAAGCTCACCACTAATCCTAGCGTAGGATAGGGTATACTAGTGGGTTCGATCCTATCCAGTAACTAGGGCGTCGACTCTCCTAACTCTAGTATCCTCACTGGTTGTAGATACCCAAACCCCACGTATGAATGGTCAAACTACGCGATACAACGCAATAAATAACATGCAGACGGGCAGTCAACAGGCAATCATAGCAATTCAATATGCAAGACAAATGCATGCTTCAGTATGCCTTAAACGATCCCAGCGGATCCTGCCCGCTTATACCTCCCATTCCCATCAGGGCCCATCCCACTGTGCCACTTGGCAACGTGCCTCAACCCGCGTGTGGTACGCCTCAGGTTGGCACGCTTATCCCTCCACTTCCCCGCGTAAAGACGCCTCAGGGCTCATCCCACTGTGCCACTCGGCAACGTACCTCAACCCGCATGTGGTACGCCTCAGGTTGGCACGCTTATCCCTCCACTTCCCCGCGTAAAGACGCCTCAGGGCTCATCCCACATGTCACCCTCCCGGTGACTCATGCCATGCTCAAATCACAATATGCTCAGATGCAGTCAATCAGTGAATCAGTCACAGAGCATGCATTCACAAAGGTACATAAGTACAGGAGCCAAGCATTTCGAGAAATCATCTGAGCAACTCACGTTCATCAGAACAGGCCACATGTGAACCCAGTACCCTACAGGTAGATTCTCGATCATCTGGGTTCAGTCAGATATCCCACAATAAGCCATTTACTTTCCTTTGAATAATCCTCTCAAATAAACCCAATCGTAATTGACATCATCCTTTGGAGCCCATTTACCTCGGGACCTGGTCCTATCAGGCCCAATAACCCGGCCTAAGCCCAGCCTCTAGCTTAAGATCCCGGCCCATCCACGGCCCATAATTAATATCTTAGAATACTTTTGGGTTTTATTAAGTCCTATTAAATTAGACTGAGCCCAGACTAAGGCCCAATAAGTTTCTTTCTTAAGTTTCAGCCCATTAAATTAAGTTAGACCCAATTAGTTATGTTAGGCCCATTTACTATTCACAAGTCCATGACTTAATTATAAGTAATTAATTATTTTAAGGCCATTATTTATTAATTTCGGGTAGGGCCCAAGCCCATATTTTAAAATAATCTTATTAAGCCCCATTTAAGCATTTTTAGGCCCAATTTGGGTCCCTAAGCCCATGTACACTATTGGGCCCTAAAATTTTATATTCAAGGCCATAATTTAGGCCCAATTTTATTGTATTTTCGTCCAATTAAGGCCCACTAATTTATTTTAAGCCCATATGTTGCAAAAAGGCCCAATAGCTTAAAATTAAAACCCCTAAGCCCAATTACTTCTTAAGGCCCATCATTCTCATCCCAAATCCCTCATTGCAGCCCATATTAAATCATTTTGAAGCCCAACTATTCCCCTAAGTCCACACGCAAGGCCCAAATAGCTAAATCATCAATTAACCTAATGGCCATTAACCAAAATCCCCCATAATCATCATTAACTACCCAAATCACCTTATTTACCTCCTAATACAACCGAAGCATACATGTATACAACATGCCTAGGCTACAATTAGAGGTGAAGCTTGGACTAGATGGGTTGTAGTTGGCGACGACGAACGATGGAGCTAAACCGGCCGAATAGGCTCACGCCAAGGGGAGATGGTCGGCGTTCGTGGCGACTGTTTCCGGCGTCCCCGTGAGCCTTCCAAGACCAAGACGATGGGGTGAGGTGGAGGTGGCCGACGGTGGCCGGACTACGGCAACGACGGGCGGAGCTCACGGCGGCTTTTGAGAGGAACCAAGAAGAGAGTTGAGATGGGGTCCGGTCGGGGGTTCCTCCTCGGGCTCATGGCCACGGAAATGAAAGAAAAAAGGAAGCGGAGGAGCTTACCTAGGCGACTGGGTTGGATGATGATGTGGACGGCGGGCGACGGGATATGACGAGGCGTGAAGAATCGGTGGCCGTCGTACAGAATGGAGGAGAGAGAAGGAGATGAAGATAGATTGAAGAAGAAGACGAAATGGGGGAGAGGAGAGAGATGAGAAGGTTATAACAACTTAAAATAAAAGGGAAAATAGGTAATAATGGTTAGGTTGCTATAATAGTGACTTGTGATGTGTACTCTTGTACTCTGGACTTGATTGATTGATTTCATTGGAATTGGCCATGATTGATTATTGGATGTGATGGTTTGATGTGACACTGCGTGATTGATTTGACACTTGATTTGACATGCCTCGGTTTGCGTGCCAAATGCCCGATCGAGTCCCGAGCGCGAACTAAGGTTCAGACTGGAATTTTTTTCGTTCTACTCGTATTCAACTCTCAATATCCTATTTGATCTAGTTCTAAGATTGGAGTATTTACCGGGGCATTTCGTAATTTTCCATTCACGGTCTTGCTTCGCTACGTTGCACTGCCTGTCTGCCCCTTACGGGCGACATTTCTGATCTATCCCATTTCTCCATTGTGTTTATCTTAGTAATTCGGATTGCCACTGTCGGATTTCATTTCGTGGCAAATTCATTAAAGACCGACTCTGTCGAATCTCAAACACGGGCGGCTGGTTGGGAAAATTCTCTGTAGCCATTCCCTTTTGGTTTAGCCGTCTCAAAGGGCCAACTTTGAGTGAAATCAATAAGAGCGCATTTATGAATAATCCATTACATTCCAAATCCCGTTAATGTCCATGAATATGAAGAAGGTGCAGAGTATCCACCGTACGAACACTTATCCAAACTCATACTTTTCAGCCGATTTTTCCCTCTTAATCTTATGCTTATCTTTAATTTTTTGAAACTCTATGCTATTGCGAAGATAATCCACTGGTGAACTACGTTCCACTTTCCTATGTTAATGTACATGAAATATGAAGAAGATCGTGCAGAGTATCCACCGTACGAACACTTATCCAAACTCATACTTTTCAGCCGATTTTTCCCTCTTAATCTTATGCCTATCTAATTAAATTTCTGAAACTCTAGGCTATTGCGAAGATAATCCACTGGTGAACTACGTTCCACTTTCCTAGGTTAATGTACATGAAATATGAAGAAGATCGTGCAGAGTATCCACCGTACGAACACTTATCCAAACTCATACTTTTCAGCCGATTTTTCCCTCTTAATCTTATGCCTATCCGATTAATTTTTTGAAACTCTATGCTATTGCGAAGATAATCCACTGGTGAACTACGTTCCACTTTCCTATGTTAATGTACATGAAATATGAAGATCGTGCAGAGTATCCACCGTACGAACACTTATCCAAACTCATACTTTTCAGCCGATTTTTCCCTCTTAATCTTATGCCTATCCGATTAATTTTTTGAAACTCTATGCTATTGCGAAGATAATCCACTGGTGAACTACGTTCCACATTCCTATGTTAATGTACATGAAATATGAAGAAGATCGTGCAGAGTATCCACCGTACGAACACTTATCCAAACTCATACTTTTCAGCCGATTTTTCCCTCTTAATCTTATGTTTCGATTAATTTTCTGAAACTCTATGCTATTGCGAAGATAATCCACTGGTGAACTACGTTCCACTTTCCTATGTTAATGTACATGAAATATGAAGAAGATCGTGCAGAGTATCCACCGTACGAACACTTATCCAAACTCATACTTTTCAGCCGATTTTTCCCTCTTAATCTTATGCCTATCCGATAAATTTCTGAAACTCTATGCTATTGCGAAGATAATCCACTGGTGAACTACGTTCCACTTTCCTGTTAATGTACATGAAATATGAAGAAGATCGTGCAGAGTATCCACCGTACGAACACTTATCCAAACTCATACTTTTCAGCCGATTTTTCCCTCTTAATCTTATGCCTATCCGATTAATTTTTTGAAACTCTATGCTATTGCGAAGATAATCCACTGGTGAACTACGTTCCACTTTCCTATGTTAATGTACATGAAATATGAAGAAGATCGTGCAGAGTATCCACCGTACGAACACTTATCCAAACTCATACTTTTCAGCCGATTTTTCCCTCTTAATCTTATGCCTATCCGATTAATTTTCTGAAACTCTATGCTATTGCGAAGATAATCCACTGGTGAACTACGTTCCACTTTCCTATGTTAATGTACATGAAATATGAAGAAGATCGTGCAGAGTATCCACCGTACGAACACTTATCCAAACTCATACTTTTCAGCCGATTTTTCCTCTTAATCTTATGCCTATCCGATTAATTTTTTGAAACTCTATGCTATTGCGAAGATAATCCACTGGTGAACTACGTTCCACTTTCCAATGTTAATGTACATGAAATATGAAGAAGATCGTGCAGAGTATCCACCGTACGAACACTTATCCAAACTCATACTTTTCAGCCGATTTTTCCCTCTTAATCTTATGCCTATCCGATTAATTTTTTGAAACTCTATGCTATTGCGAAGATAATCCACTGGTGAACTACGTTCCACTTTCCTATGTTAATGTACATGAAATATGAAGAAGATCGTGCAGAGTATCCACCGTACGAACACTTATCCAAACTCATACTTTTCAGCCGATTTTTCCCTCTTAATCTTATGCCTATCGATTAAATTTCTGAAACTCTATGCTATTGCGAAGATAATCCACTGGTGAACTACGTTCCACTTTCCTATGTTAATGTACATGAAATATGAAGAAGATCGTGCAGAGTATCCACCGTACGAACACTTATCCAAACTCATACTTTTCAGCCGATTTTTCCCTCTTAATCTTATGCCTATCCGATTAATTTTCTGAAACTCTATGCTATTGCGAAGATAATCCACTGGTGAACTACGTTCCACTTTCCTATGTTAATGTACATGAAATATGAAGAAGATCGTGCAGAGTATCCACCGTACGAACACTTATCCAAACTCATACTTTTCAGCCGATTTTTCCCTCTTAATCTTATGCCTATCCGATTAATTTTTTGAAACTCTATGCTATTGCGAAGATAATCCACTGGTGAACTACGTTCCACTTTCCAATGTTAATGTACATGAAATATGAAGAAGATCGTGCAGAGTATCCACCGTACGAACACTTATCCAAACTCATACTTTTCAGCCGATTTTTCCCTCTTAATCTTATGCCTATCCGATTAATTTTTGAAACTCTATGCTATTGCGAAGATAATCCACTGGTGAACTACGTTCCACTTTCCTATGTTAATGTACATGAAATATGAAGAAGATCGTGCAGAGTATCCACCGTACGAACACTTATCCAAACTCATACTTTTCAGCCGATTTTTCCCTCTTAATCTTATGCCTATCCGATTAATTTTCTGAAACTCTATGCTATTGCGAAGATAATCCACTGGTGAACTACGTTCCACATTCCTATGTTAATGTACATGAAATATGAAGAAGATCGTGCAGAGTATCCACCGTACGAACACTTATCCAAACTCATACTTTTCAGCCGATTTTTCCTCTTAATCTTATGCCTATCCGATTAATTTTTTGAAACTCTATGCTATTGCGAAGATAATCCACTGGTGAACTACGTTCCACTTTCCTATGTTAATGTACATGAAATATGAAGAAGATCGTGCAGAGTATCCACCGTACGAACACTTATCCAAACTCATACTTTTCAGCCGATTTTTCCCTCTTAATCTTATGCCTATCGAATAATTTTCTGAAACTCTATGCTATTGCGTAGATAATCCACTGGTGAACTACGTTCCACTTTCCTATGTTAATGTACATGAAATATGAAGAAGATCGTGCAGAGTATCCACCGTACGAACACTTATCCAAACTCATACTTTTCAGCCGATTTTTCCCTCTTAATCTTATGCCTATCCGATTAATTTTTTGAAACTCTATGCTATTGCGAAGATAATCCACTGGTGAACTACGTTCCACTTTCCTATGTTAATGTACATGAAATATGAAGAAGATCGTGCAGAGTATCCACCGTACGAACACTTATCCAAACTCATACTTTTCAGCCGATTTTCCTCTTAATCTTATGCCTATCCGATTAATTTTTTGAAACTCTATGCTATTGCGAAGATAATCCACTGGTGAACTACGTTCCACTTTCCTATGTTAATGTACATGAAATATGAAGAAGATCGTGCAGAGTATCCACCGTACGAACACTTATCCAAACTCATACTTTTCAGCCGATTTTTCCCTCTTAATCTTATGCCTATCCGATTAATTTTTTGAAACTCTATGCTATTGCGAAGATAATCCACTGGTGAACTACGTTCCACTTTCCTATGTTAATGTACATGAAATATGAAGAAGATCGTGCAGAGTATCCACCGTACGAACACTTATCCAAACTCATACTTTTCAGCCGATTTTTCCCTCTTAATCTTATGCCTATCCGATTAATTTTCTGAAACTCTATGCTATTGCGAAGATAATCCACTGGTGAACTACGTTCCACTTTCCTATGTTAATGTACATGAAATATGAAGAAGATCGTGCAGAGTATCCACCGTACGAACACTTATCCAAACTCATACTTTTCAGCCGATTTTTCCTCTTAATCTTATGCCTATCCGATTAATTTTTGAAACTCTATGCTATTGCGAAGATAATCCACTGGTGAACTACGTTCCACTTTCCTATGTTAATGTACATGAAATATGAAGAAGATCGTGCAGAGTATCCACCGTACGAACACTTATCCAAACTCATACTTTTCAGCCGATTTTTCCCTCTTAATCTTATGCCTATCCGATTAATTTTCTGAAACTCTATGCTATTGCGAAGATAATCCACTGGTGAACTACGTTCCACTTTCCTATGTTAATGTACATGAAATATGAAGAAGATCGTGCAGAGTATCCACCGTACGAACACTTATCCAAACTCATACTTTTCAGCCGATTTTTCCCTCTTAATCTTATGCCTATCCGATTAATTTTTTGAAACTCTATGCTATTGCGAAGATAATCCACTGGTGAACTACGTTCCACTTTCCTATGTTAATGTACATGAAATATGAAGAAGATCGTGCAGAGTATCCACCGTACGAACACTTATCCAAACTCATACTTTTCAGCCGATTTTTCCCTCTTAATCTTATGCCTATCCGATTAATTTTTGAAACTCTATGCTATTGCGAAGATAATCCACTGGTGAACTACGTTCCACTTTCCTATGTTAATGTACATGAAATATGAAGAAGATCGTGCAGAGTATCCACCGTACGAACACTTATCCAAACTCATACTTTTCAGCCGATTTTTCCTCTTAATCTTATGCCTATCCGATTAATTTTTTGAAACTCTATGCTATTGCGAAGATAATCCACTGGTGAACTACGTTCCACTTTCCTATGTTAATGTACATGAAATATGAAGAAGATCGTGCAGAGTATCCACCGTACGAACACTTATCCAAACTCATACTTTTCAGCCGATTTTTCCCTCTTAATCTTATGCCTATCCGATTAATTTTTGAAACTCTATGCTATTGCGAAGATAATCCACTGGTGAACTACGTTCCACTTTCCTATGTTAATGTACATGAAATATGAAGAAGATCGTGCAGAGTATCCACCGTACGAACACTTATCCAAACTCATACTTTTCAGCCGATTTTACCCTCTTAATCTTATGCCTATCCGATAAATTTTCTGAAACTCTATGCTATTGCGAAGATAATCCACTGGTGAACTACGTTCCACTTTCCTATGTTAATGTACATGAAATATGAAGAAGATCGTGCAGAGTATCCACCGTACGAACACTTATCCAAACTCATACTTTTCAGCCGATTTTTCCCTCTTAATCTTATGCCTATCCGATTAATTTTTCTGAAACTCTATGCTATTGCGAAGATAATCCACTGGTGAACTACGTTCCACTTTCCTATGTTAATGTACATGAAATATGAAGAAGATCGTGCAGAGTATCCACCGTACGAACACTTATCCAAACTCATACTTTTCAGCCGATTTTTCCTCTTAATCTTATGCCTATCCGATTAATTTTCTGAAACTCTATGCTATTGCGAAGATAATCCACTGGTGAACTACGTTCCACTTTCCTATGTTAATGTACATGAAATATGAAGAAGATCGTGCAGAGTATCCACCGTACGAACACTTATCCAAACTCATACTTTTCAGCCGATTTTTCCCTCTTAATCTTATGCCTATCCGATTAATTTTCTGAAACTCTATGCTATTGCGAAGATAATCCACTGGTGAACTACGTTCCACTTTCCTATGTTAATGTACATGAAATATGAAGAAGATCGTGCAGAGTATCCACCGTACGAACACTTATCCAAACTCATACTTTTCAGCCGATTTTTCCCTCTTAATCTTATGCCTATCCGATTAATTTTCTGAAACTCTATGCTATTGCGAAGATAATCCACTGGTGAACTACGTTCCACTTTCCTATGTTAATGTACATGAAATATGAAGAAGATCGTGCAGAGTATCCACCGTACGAACACTTATCCAAACTCATACTTTTCAGCCGATTTTTCCCTCTTAATCTTATGCCTATCCGATTAATTTTCTGAAACTCTATGCTATTGCGAAGATAATCCACTGGTGAACTACGTTCCACTTTCCTATGTTAATGTACATGAAATATGAAGAAGATCGTGCAGAGTATCCACCGTACGAACACTTATCCAAACTCATACTTTTCAGCCGATTTTTCCCTCTTAATCTTATGCCTATCCGATTAATTTTCTGAAACTCTATGCTATTGCGAAGATAATCCACTGGTGAACTACGTTCCACTTTCCAATGTTAATGTACATGAAATATGAAGAAGATCGTGCAGAGTATCCACCGTACGAACACTTATCCAAACTCATACTTTTCAGCCGATTTTTCCCTCTTAATCTTATGCCTATCCGATTAATTTTCTGAAACTCTATGCTATTGCGAAGATAATCCACTGGTGAACTACGTTCCACTTTCCTATGTTAATGTACATGAAATATGAAGAAGATCGTGCAGAGTATCCACCGTACGAACACTTATCCAAACTCATACTTTTCAGCCGATTTTCCCTCTTAATCTTATGCCTATCCGATTAATTTTCTGAAACTCTATGCTATTGCGAAGATAATCCACTGGTGAACTACGTTCCACTTTCCAATGTTAATGTACATGAAATATGAAGAAGATCGTGCAGAGTATCCACCGTACGAACACTTATCCAAACTCATACTTTTCAGCCGATTTTTCCTCTTAAATTCCCCCCCATTGTTCCTTTCTGCCCCCTCCCCACAGTCTTAATAACCCACTTCACTTCTGCCACCCCCCCTTCTCTCGTCACTCCGATCCAGTTCCCCACGAACCCCCCTTACCTCGCCTCTTCCCCCCTTTCTTCCCCCTTCAACCCCCCCCCCTTCCCCCTCCCCCCTCCTCATCTTTCTTCCCCCCCCCCCCCCCTCCCTCCTCTTCACCCCCTCTCGTCCCGATCACCCCCCTCTCTTCCCGGTTTATATTTCTCCCTCACTGCTTCTGGTTTTTGGCACTGTGTAGATCCCCCCGACACCCTCTCCCCTGTGCTCCCCCTATCACTACCCTTCTCCGCACGAACAACGCTCCTCTGGCCCCTCACATTCTCTTACGCTTCTCCTACCGTCCCCCCCCCCCCCCTCATACCCGCGGCTACCCACACTCCGCCCCTCACTCCCGTAAGCTCGTGGCCTTCCTCACTGGCGTCCCCTTCCAGCCCCTTGCCCCACACACAGTTCGTCGCTCATCCTCCCCCAACCCCGTCGCCGCACCACCTCACCTCCTTTCCACTCCCATGCC
>JAGVVM010023037.1:0-10993 GCA_019149425.1 Psidium friedrichsthalianum | reverse complement strand
CCCAAAAATCCAAAAAATGTCAAAAATAGGAAACAGGTTCCGTTTTAACCGACCAACTTCTATTTTGAGGATTTTGTTTTCCCCCAATTTTTTCAAGATGACAAGTTTTACACCATTATGGGCACTAAGTAACATCCAGTCAAAAATTTCAAAAATGTCAAAAATTAGGAAATGAGTAGTTAACCCCCGACCAATCTATTTTTGATGCGTCCTTTTCAATCTTTTTCAAAATGATGATTTTGCTCCTTATGAGAATAATTGTCATGTCGAAAAATTTTAAAAATTTCCAAAAATGATGAAAATGGGAGTGTCAAGCTGACTACCACAAATACATACTGTTATATTCTTGACTCTGCCATTTCGCCTTGAAATGACGATTTTGCCCACCTCATGGGCAAATTGTTCCACAAATCAGAAAAAAATTTGTCCCGAAAAATCTCGAAAATTGGAACAACGGGGCATATAACTGGCCAACCCTATTTTCACAATGATTCGAGTTTCCCAACTTTCTTCAAAATTGCCAATTTTTCCTTTGGGCAATATTTGTCCAAAAAGGAGAGATTTTGCCAGCTTGGATGGAGACAAATCGTCTCCAACAAATCACCCTAAACTCCCCTCTAAAAACTCTTAAAGACCCCATTTCTAAGCCAATACAGGCTTATTCAGGAATGCCATGTACTGATTGATGCGTTTTATTGCATGCTTTTTTGATCCTGATATTGCCGGAGACCCTTTTATGATGTGAGTGATAGAGTGTTATTTCATCCACGTATGAACTCTTAGATTTAGGATTCCACTCATTCAAATTCATCTTACATGAACACATAGTCAGGCAAATAGCACAACTTCGGTAAGGAAAGGCGTTGATGGACAACATTGGCCATAACTAAATCTCCATATGCCAAATCTTTGGTTCCGATTAGAGACAATCCGTACGGCTAATACCTACCGTCCTACGGAGGTTTTTGACTTACCTGTCCCAAAGCATCGTGCGGCTCCAAAAGAATATGATAAATGTAGACATATGGTCACCCAACCACACTTAGAAGGTCGAATCAGATAACCCGCCGCGATTTGGTATGGTGGGATCGGGCTCGAGCTAAACCGCTTTGAGAAGTAGTTAGCAATCGATCAGCTCGCTTCCATTTAGTTCGAATGCTCGGGTCGTGAGTGCTAGGTTCAAGATGTTTTTTGGAATCTATTTTGATGGGGGGACCTAAGGTTCAGGTTCTGGTGGACACTTATAGAACTGAAAATGAGGGCTCACTGTTAGCACCACCTCCACAACGATTTAGGCTAAAAATTGGTTAAGATAGGTAAAGTTGACAACATATAAAAGTTAGAACTCGATTGGCCCCCCCACCCCCCCAAAGAAGAACTGAATTGGCAAATTGTAATAGATTATGACCCCCCCTTTTTTTTTCCGGGCAATCTCTCTTAGAAAAATTCATTAGTCGGGATTTGCACGATGGCAATCATCTCTAGAAACTTGATGCCTTGTCTCCATAATTACTATTCGTACTATGACCCAATCACTTGGCGACATCACAGTTTTTTTTTTTTGTCGGAATGGAAATCTACCTATCCTAAGAAAAAGGAAGGCAGACATACAAAGCATGCAAATCACACAAAACAAGGTAAAAACAAGTATATTGAAAGTGAATCCAACTTGACATCCAGGCCCTTGCTAGAGATGGCCATTCACAAAGACGCAGTTGTAAGCATCAGAAACTCATACAGCCGGTCCAGTCATCCGAAGCAATGGGCATCAACATAGTATTGAGACACCGGAGAAGTTCATAGTCTAAACTATGGTGTGTGCCTAGGTTCGGCCCCATCCCCAGTATAACTATTGTATAGGAAAACCACCACACACAACAACAAAGTAAGTCTGAAAAACATATGTAGAGAATACCTCTGTAAATCTCTTGATCTATCTCAGATCATTTATAGAAGAGCACCTTAAATCTAGTTCAGCTCTAGATTGGGCAAAGAAGGAGTAACAAAAAAGATACCATGATCACACAAAATCATTTTTGAGTCCGGCTAAATCAGTGTCTGGAGTGAGAATATTGCGATCTCACAGAAAAAAAAGGATAGTGGGAAGTGCAGAATGCATTTCCCTCAATAACAAAAACATCCAATTTACGTAGTATGCCATGCGCTTATTATAGCCAAAGAGGTTTTCTCAACAAAAAAAAAAAAAGCAAATAGGTTTTGTCTTCATTTTTGTGTTTAATACTCCTTTCGTAGAGCCTGATGTTCTGATAGTCATAAACGATGAAGTGCCCATAACATTGCTATTATTCCTAGATCTAGCAAAACGTTGGGCCATTAGTTTAATGACAAAACTGGAAACGTCATATTCCACTGCTTTGTTTAACGATGTCAAAACGTTCTAATGTTTTTTTATTGAATCATTTTTGAGTAGAACACGCGACGTTTTGTAGTCGTGCGCACACTACGGAAAGAAGACAAATCTATCACATAACTAATCTCACTATCCATACTAGCTAAATTTGCACTCGGTCACTTTCCTAAGAGGAAAGTAAACGAAACCCCCTGAACATCGGCATTGTACCCGTTTTATATCCATAAACTTTCAGTTGCTACACAATACACCCAGTACTTTCATCTTTGTTAGACCATTAGTCTACGTTATTTCTTGCCCTACAAAAGGGTAACATGTCATGTTACACTTTTTTAATGGCTAAATATCCCTCTTTCGCCAACATTGCAGTAAAATAATGCAAAAAATTAGAAAAAGGGATATTAAATAATAATCCTCCAGCCAAAGCATAAGTACTAAGACTTATGTTGAAGAGTGTTTTTTTAAATAAATTTCTCCACTTTAATGAAACTTAATAAGAAATTCAAGAAAAAGAAAAAAGGGAAAAGGACTAGATAACTTAAGATGAAATAACAAAATTCGTTACCCATTATGTATATTTATCTGCTCAATTGATGAAAAAACTTTCAATTAACAAAAATATTTTGAAAAGAGTTGTAAAAGGAAATTACTTCTTCAAATCATAACAGGAACTAATTAACTGAGATCTAAAGTGATCTAAATCATTTTTATTTATCAATCATCCTTTGCATTGATTAATGATTTACAAATACATCATGAGTATCCAATTTCTTATTTTCCCTTTCACTATTGAGGTCTTTTTCCTTTTTTCAACATTGTGTTTCTTGTTCTTAAAATATCTTATTAATTGTATTAATATTTTCACCAAATTTTATTTCATTCAAATTACTTTATTTATATTTATTGATCTGATATTGATATTTTACTTAGTTTATTTTTCTCCATATTCTTTATTTTTACATTTTTTTAGCAGAAATGAAGGTAAAAGAGAAATTTTAAAGCAAAAGATGAGATGGAAAAACTACAAATAAGAAAATAAAAAAATATCTCAATAACAAGAAGGTGATAAAAAAAATTTATTATTTATTTATGTACATTTAAAAACTCAATAACGTAAAAAAAAGTGATTAAAAAGATCTTTAAAACGAGTTATAAAAGGAAATTATGTCTTCAACTCATGAAAGAAATGACTAACTGAAATATAAAGTGAATTTTTAATACTTATTGATCAGTCATCTTCTGTATTAAATAATAATTAAAAGAACATGATTGGTTTCCTCCACTTTTTTTTTATTCAGGCTTTTTTCCTTTTACTTAATTCTCTTTCTCTTATTAAGAATATCTTATTATCCTTTTAATATTTTCATCCAATTTTTTTGTAATCTTATCGGGATATATATAATTATATTATTATTCTCATTTCCTAGAGATCAAAATTTAATCAGTTTTTTTTTTCACGAAATCAAGGACAAAAGAGAGATTTTTATAATAAAAAATGAGATGAACACACCTATTTACTCCTGAAAATTCATGTGTATTGCACAAGCCAGCAAAAACTGTAACAGTAAGTTAACGACTACAACAAAATTAAAACTACATGGAGTAATGTTGATCATCAGCATTGTCGTCTCTTATGATAGCCACGTCAACATATTTTGTTGTCCTATAGTTAGCACAGTGGCCACAAAAAGCCTCATGTCCTATGACAGACTCTTCCATGACAGCAACCTCCTGTCATGATGCTACACATGACTATCGTACAATCTCCGTTGGATCTAAATTAACAACTGACAATTTCAACTATCCAATCTAATAAGACATACATATGACCATCGTACAACCATCATATGAGTACTTATAATCTTAAAATAATAGGAAAAGACTAAATTAGGAAGAACACTTAACAACTGAAACATGATTATGAACTTGCATCACTTTTCTCAAGTTGGAAAGAATCAAGCTTCAAGTGGGATCATACTTGTACTTCACTAAATCCAAATGCGAACAAAATAATAGGTTTTCATAATATAGTCAAGATAAACTACAGATTAATTCAAGACAAAACACAATTGAAGGCGAGACTTGAACGTTGAGTGAGAGGAGATGAGTAATTGCCAAGTAGAAGATGGAGAAATTAGGTTTATAAGTTCTTCAAAAATTTCTAATTTTTTTTTCTAATTGTGCGCGCGCCGCCTATATATATATATATATATATATATATATGGCGGTTTGATCCCTTCCCATCCACCACGGAACCAAGGATCGGATTGCCCATCTCAAGGACTGGACCAACCCGATCGGTCTGATCCGGTCCAGTCTAGTTTGCTCACCCCTACAAGACGGCATCCGCTTGCCACAATGATAGCCTCCTACGACGTAGCCTATACAACAGCCATAACAACACACGATAGCCATGTTAGTTGGTTCTCTACTCACCACTCTGAACCACTTCAACCCTCCGCCTAGGCATTTTTCATATCATTTATCTAAACTCTAGTTGACTTCTTCCTCGTCACCTTAAACTTGAAGGAATGTTAGAGATCCTTTGATTTTTCATATTTCTTGTGAAGGTGCATATATCTAGAAGATTTGGCATATCTTTGTTTGATTGTGTATATCTTTAATTGATATCTTATCTAGATAGTCACCTAATAAAGCCTAGAAATAAGCTCACGTACTCTTTAATTAGAATTCTGAAAATTGTATATATCCATTTTTGGATTGTTCTTATCTTGTTGAAAATCCAATATCCCTTAATAATGGAAATTTTATGCTCTTTATATACACGTGACCTTTCTCCACCTATAAGTTCAAATTTTTTGTTAAACTTGCTAACATGGTAATAGAGCTAGGTTCTAATCCTTCTGTGTTTGTGTCCAATCTATAAGTCAAATTTCACTTGCTACTCTTAATAGAGTTTGCACGTGAATTCTTGACAATATGATATATTCGCTCTTTATATACATGTAATCTCTCACCACACATGAGTTTAAGTTTTTGACTTTGACTTTCTAACAATTTCAAAAGTTAAATATAAGTTGTGCCCACTGAATGCTCTACCTTAGAGTAATGCACACGACCGCCATGTTCGCCTCCATCATCATCCATGTCTTCTCTGTCCTCCCTCAAATCTAAATTTTCTCTCTTTCAGTCCCCTCTGTCCATCCACTTTTTCTCCACCTCCATGCCCCTACTGATGCGATCTCATATAGAGTTAAAATTAAAGTCAACCACCTCAATCGCCCGTGATCCGTGGTTGTTTGACCTTTGGCAATGACAAGCAGAGAGAGAGAGAAACAAGCTGAGAATGAGCAACGTTGATGGTGGCACTCGGGAACGGAGGCCAATGGTGACTTCGCCGAAGACGGAGATAAAGGCTATGATAGGGTCGTGGCAGCTATAGGTAGTCTTAGACGCTGGATGAGGGAAAGATACCAAATGAACCCGGTGCATGTGAGCCTGCCTTATCTACTGTTGGATAATGTGAATTTCACATGGAACCCAACTTTCGATGCATGTGAGAAATCATGAGCCCTAGAGTTTATTCTTATGTTGTCATTTCGCTCTAGATCAAGTTATGTCGGTCATTAGGTAATTAAATGTAACTGGATGTGATGGTTAGTCTGGCTAGTTTTGCTGTTGCAACAGTGGCAGCATCATTGGGATGAGTCGCCCTGGCGTTGGTGCTGACAGCAACGGCACAGCACAGGCTGTAGGAACGGCAGTGCTCTTGCCCCATTCCTTCACTTATTTTTTCTTTTTCAGTTTTTTTTGTTTTTAGCTTTTTTTTTCCCTTCTATTTAGCTTAAATTTGATAAGACGCATGAAAATCTAGACATAATCTAATAGAAAAGTACAATAGCGATAAATGAATGAATAATCAAAATACGATTAAACATGAAAAAGCTCGACGAAAATTATTGTATTGTTGATTTTAAGCAAGAGAACAACAATCAATGCTAATTGTCAAATAATACTTCATTCAAACGGCAAAAGAAAATAGAACCCATGTGACGATTGAAGTAACAAAGCTCGCATCTTCTCCTTTTCACTTTTACTCACTTTCTTTACCCAAAAATAAAACAGTACATGATGTCCAGTAAACTTTTGCACTTCCAGAGTTTATGGTGTACGTGGCAATTACACTGCTAAAATTCGCAGCAAGATGGGTTTCAATGATCTATTGAATGGTACTGAGGTAGTAGTTAATGATCGAGAACCGCTTAATAGGAAAATTCTAGTCTTTTTTAACACGAATTTTCTATTAATTAATGTTATGTGTAGAACATGATTTCCAGTAAACCATATATCTTTAGATGGTGATTTCCGACTTGTTTACTATTGCCAGAGTGCATCAAAGTAACTTGCTTAATGAATTGGTTTGTGTGTTTGACCGTTTTTCTTGTTTAGCTCAAAGCGGGTGCTTTGTTTCCCTTATTGAACGTGCAAAGTTAGCCATGTCTAATGAGTTGTAGTAATGTATCATGGTCAAGCATTAGTCATAGCTCCAACTAGAGCAACGATAGGAGTAATGTACCATGGACATGGAGGTCAAGCATCAACCTCATTTGGAGCATTACGAGCGTTTTCCCGCATCTCATATGCTCAAGGAGAGAGAGAACATTCACGGAGTAATTCTATAATACCTGAACCTCTATAAGGTATAATCATTTGCTATCATCTTCCCTTTCGTGGTAAAAGTACTGTGTGCAACAGCAGCCAGAAGCTCAGTTCTTTACCCGTGAGACTATAAAACTAGGTGGATCCAATTTTGGAAAAAGTCTCCTGTCTTTTTCATTTGCTCTCTTTCCGCTTCAGCTTCACTTTCTAGACAAGAAGTACGTGATGTCCAGTAACGTCATGGTCTTCCTGAGTTTATGGTTCATTCATGTGAAAAGAGCACTTGTAGACAGAAAGCATCCTCGAAAGTATTGGTCTTCGTTTCATCTCTTTGGTAGGTGGAAAGTCTTGGTCTTCATGGACTCTACAGTTTTCTGTCTCCATTAGCTCATTATCACTTGACTTCACCATAACCTCTGCTCGTCCCCTAGCTCAACAGTGTTCTCCTCCTGCTCGTCCTAATCTAGCGCTCGTGCTTGCTCGATTGCAGTCGTTAACACTAATCCTGTTCACCGGTCTGCTCCAGGAAATCTACTTGGAACATGTAAGAGATATCTATCTACTTGCGCTCATGCTTGCTTGCTGGATTGATGTCAAGTCTACGACAACGTTTGATAACCAAAAATTGTTACTTCAAGTTTAAAATATTGTTACTTCAATTTGTGCGGGTGTGAAGCCAAAATCACATCAATCAACTGATTTCTGCTCTATATATTTATTTTCTTTTGAGCCCGTAAAAAGCCAACAAAATATTTGTGCGCTATAAGTTGGTCATATATAGAAAAATCACCTTTTATCCTCTGTTTTGGACAAAACCTATTTTATTTAAATTTGTCTAAACTTTGGTGGGCATCCCTTCAAAGTCTGGGCATTTTTTAATCTTTTTGGTAAGTGGAACGTCTTGGCGTTCTTGGTCATCTTAGTTTTCTCTCTCCATTGGTTCATTTTTACTTTGCTTCACCATGACACCTTTGCTGTTTTCTACAGTGGCCGATTCACCCATGGCAATTGGAGAGATTATTTTGGGTTCCTTCTTGGCTTCCTACTTTCAGGTCCTGCTTGAGAAGTTGACTTCTTTCGCATTGGGCTATGCACAAAGGGAGGAATCAGCACCGCCCTGCTCGAGGAGTGGAAGGAGATGCTGGTCACAATCAATGCAGTGCTGATCGATGCAGAGGATAGGCAACTCAGCGGTAACCCTCTGGTGAAGCTGTGGTTGGACGATGTTAGGGACTTGGCCTATGACATGGAAGACTTATTTGATGAGTTCGCGATCAAAACCGCTCGGGTTGAGTCGGAAGCAGAATCTAGCATAACCAGAGGTCTGGAGAAATGGAAGTTCTCTTTCTTTGGCGGAGACAAATCCTCCAGATCGAATTCAAACATGCATTCGCTCGTGTCAAAAAACAAGGTACACGATATCAATGGCAGGTTGAAAGCGATTGTGACCAGGAAAGCTCATCTAAGCTTGAGAGAGAATGTTGTGGACAGATCCAACTACACCAACAAAAGGGATCCCACTACTTCTTTGCAAGAACCCCAGTTTTTCGGCAGGGAGAAGGAAGAAGCAGAAGTACTCGAATTATTGATCAATGAGGCGAAAATTCGGATGCCGGGCTGAACATAGTCCCCATAGTTGGGATGGGTGGTGTTGGAAAGACGGCCTAGCTCAGCGGTTGTATAATGATGCTAGAGTATATAGCTCTTTTGAGAAGAGAGCGTGGGTTTGCGTGTCAGATGTTTTTGATGTTCTATGACATAACGAAGACTATTTTCCAGTCAATCACGGGTTGTCCTGCGAAGGTGAGGATCTTACGGGCTTCAAGTTAAGTTGAAGGGCAATCTATCTGGAAAGAAGTTTCTTGTGGTTTTAGATGATATAGGAATGAGAAGTATGAAAAATGGACTGCCTTCTTAAAGCCATTTGAAGCAGGGGCTAAGGGAAGCAAGATCATCGTCACGACTCGCAACCTTGCTGTTGTTTCCATAACAAGAGCATCGCCGTATCCTTTGAAGGAATTGTCCTTGATAATTGTACTAGCTTATTAGCCTTTCATGCTCTTGGAACAACAAATTTTGAGAGCCACCCGGATTTGAAATAATAGGCAAGAAAATAGCTGAAAGATGTAAAGGTTTACCTTTGGCAGCGAAGATGTTGGGCGGTGCCCTACGTAATAAAGGGAATCTGAATGAATGGGAAGATACCTTAAATAACGGAATATGGGATCTTTCGACGGTACAGAATGATGAGGTTCTCCTGTTTTGAAATTGAGCTATGTCCATCTTCCTTCACATTTGAAGAGATGTTGTGCTTATTGTGCAGTATTTCCCAAGGATTATGAAATTGAGAGAGATGAGCTGGTACTCTTATGGATGGAGAGGGCTTTTTAGATGGACAAAAAGCAAAGGGAAATAACTTAAGATTAGGGCGGAGTACTTTGATGAGTTAGTATCCAGATCTTTTTTTCAACAATCAAGTGCAGACTCATCTAAGTTTACAATGCATGATCTTTTGAATGATCTAGCAAAGTCAATTGTGGTGGGGCATGCTTTAGCTCTGGGGAGTCTTGCTTGGAAGTTAATGAAGATGGTGCATCGCTTGAAAAAGCTCGTTATGCGTCATTCATCTCGTCCCAGTTTGTTACGTCAAAATGCTTAAGAGCATATCACCGAATGAAGGTACTAAGAAGTTTAATGCTGCTGCACATTGGATCTAGAGGGGACTCTCTCTATTTCCAATAAGGTGCTACATGACTTGCTAAAAGAATTGAAGTACTTGAGGGCGCTCTCGATATGTCATTGTGACATCATAGAGGTACCGAATTGTGTTGGTGATTTAAAACATCTTCGATATCTCAATTTCTCGTACACAAACATAGCAATGCTACCCGAGTCAATTGTCGTTGTGCAAATTGCAAGCTTTGATCTTAAGAGGTTGTCAAAACATTACAAAGTTGCCTCAAGGTATCACAAAATTGGTCAGCTTACAGTTTCTTGACATTAGAGATACAGAAAGTCTAAAGAGATGCCATCGGGTATCGGCAATTTGAAGAATCTTACGATCTTGTCCAAGTTTGTGTAGGACCAGAGAAAGGGTTGCAGTTAGAGGAGTTAAAGAACTTGCCACATCTTCAAGGAGAATTATTCATATCGAAATTGCAAAAGGTGAAAGAAGTTAGAGATGCAGTGGCTGCTGATTTGCTTCGAAAGCGAGGCCTTACCAACTTATCCTTACATTGGGATCAACAGATGGAAAATCTCCATAATCATGAGCGCGATGCACATGTGCTTGACTATCTACGACCTCACACTAATCTTGAAAATCTCACTATTTTGAACTATAATGGTGCAATATTTCCGTCATGGTTAGGTGGTCCATCCTATTCAAAGATTGTGTCTTTGTGCTTGCGAGGCTGTCCTAATGTTATATCGTTGCCCCCACTTGGACAACTACCTTCACTTAAGGAATTATCTCTTGAAGGTCTGCACATGCAGTAAGAATGATAGGTCTGAATTTATGGAGGTGAAATGCCTTTTCATCCTTAACCACTTTGAAGTTCGAAGAGATGTTGGCATGGAGGGATTGGTTTCCTTTGCTGGGGGGCCAAAAGAAGAAGTCCCATTCTCTTGTCTTCAACATCTTGTTGTTCGAAGTTGTCCTTCATTGATCGGGAGATTGCCTTGTCAACTTGATTGTCTCATAAAACTTGAAATCCATTCATGTCGGCATTTGAATAACTCAACCGGTGAGGTTTGTCTTCCTTCTCTCCGCGAGTTATACCTTGAAGATTGTGAAAAGCAGGTCTTAAAAAGCTTGGTCAACTTGACTTCTTTGACCATCCTCAAAATTGAAAATCTTGCCGAGCTTATTTGCTTTGATCATGGGTTTATAATGTGCTTGTCAAGCTGAAAGGGCTTCATATAGGACAGTGTGACAAGCTAACACTTATGGCAAGATGGAAATGAAATACTAAAATCTTACTTGCCTCCAGGAATTAGGCC
>JAGVVM010023035.1:0-16669 GCA_019149425.1 Psidium friedrichsthalianum | reverse complement strand
GGATGAAACGGTCGAACTTATCCTATCTATTGCTAATCATGCGTTTGCCGCCTTAATAATTCAAGATGAGTGCTCGCCGTTTGCGTCCGGAGACGTGCCCGAACGGCTCGCATTCCACCGCGCCCATCTGCAGTGGAATTCAAGTCTCTCCTCCTCTGGTTCTGCGACCTCTGCGCCTTGCTGTCGCCAAGTAGCAACCCATATTTAATGCAACCCAGATGCACGACCTCTTCCGTTGCTGTGTTCTTCTTCAATCTCTCCGTCACGTGAGCTCGGACCACAAGCGTCATAAGCCCAGTGTGCCTTGCTTTGATTGCAAAACGACACCCACACGAACTTAATGTTGTCCTCCCTACCTCTCTCTCTCTCTCTCTCTCCAGAATCTTGGGTCTTTTATCGAGGAAGAGGAAAGTTTCTGATCTGGGTTTTCAGAGTCCAGGAGGAGGCTTTGCTTGGTTTTACTTCTTGAACGGCACAATAGCAGCAATGAGGCTTTCGAGCTTCTGGTTTGCCTTCTTTCCGGTCTGGGCAGCTTTGACTTTCCTGGTCCTGTCGTCCACCGGTAAGCAAAAATCCGAGTCCTTTTACCAAAAAGACCCGGGCTTTGTGCTTTTAGATGCATCTGTTCTTCACATACTGTAACAGATCTTTCTTGGGTTCTTGCTCTGATTCTTCTTGTTTCCAGACTTACTAATTTCAGGGGACTTTTACTCTCTCAATGTCCTGCCCTTTTAATTTCTTTGGGACTGGAATTGAGGATAACTCGTCCTCTTAATAGCAAAAAAGACAGCATTTCTTTAGATGCTCATCATGCTCATCACATGCAGATAATGCTATGATCGATGATCCCCTTTTGTTTCCTTTACCGAAGCAAATGTATCTCTAGAGCATGGAATTAGTCAAGAATGATCCCTTTAGGCTGACTGTTTAAGGCCAGAATGATGAATCTCTCTAAAGGGATGAATCGAACCACTCGCCAGAGCCATTATCTAGTAACTTTTGCAGCACAAACTTACATCTGTTGCGCGCTCGGGTCACTGATCAACAGGCGACAATTTTTAATCGCAGATGGAGTTAATTTTGCCTGCGCCGGCACTTTGGCCACCAGAGCAACATGCAGGAAGCTGAAGGTACATTGCCTGAGCTAATTGTGCAGCCAAAGCTTTCATAATCTCTGTCTTTTCCCATTAGAACGCCTCAATCGAATTCTTGACTAGCGCAAGATAGTTACACAGAGTTCTGCTGTCACATCGAATCGCAGGAAGATGGCAAAGTCCTAGCACTTACGAGAAGGAGAGCACTGGGAAAGCAACTCTGGAGGATTATGGTCCAATCGATCCAGTCCCAAACTCAAAGGCGTCGATAAGGCCCGGACCGATCGACCACGGCACTCCTCTTATGCCATTCATGCCAAAGCCTTCACCTCCTAGTCCCCCCCAGTATGGCGGGTGAGTCTTATCAGCCAAAGAAAGAGCTGTAGCTCTGAGCTGGGTTTGTGTATATGTAGGTACATACGGGAGAATCTAGCATGTGTTATCTAAAACACCTCGTCCTGCGTAATTTTAACAAGGTAGTCTAGATATTATGCACGTTATGCCGGGACGAGCATCTGTCCATAGCCGATGACAGCGGGGGCGCCGCGTCCCTGATTTGTATAAGCCGAGACGAGCATGGGCGAGATAACAAAATATCGCCTCGGCTCACCAATGCACGCAGCCTGGTTTCCTTGTTCCTTCTCAATGTGATTGCATTGGAAGACATCAGCCAATCAACCTAGTTACTACTTCGTTAACCGACTAACTGGGTGACAAGTTCCTACGTTATTTCTTCAGGGAAGAGGTTCTATCTCCAAGCGTCGAGTCCAGTCCAGCCATATTCAACATAAGAACGGGCCACGCCCAGACCTAGGCCTATTGGAACTTTGGGTCTGGAATTAGTCTCCCAGGCCTTGGGTAGAAGCTCTTATTTTCGGCCAATAATGCCATTGATGGACGGCTGTGATCTTCTCTATGCAGACTATGATTTTCATCGAACCAAGTAACGAACCAACAAGAAGAAAAAAGATGGAAGAAATGTTATAGTTTGGTCCCCAGATGGACCAGCAGAGAGCCTCATCATTTATTAAGTATACAAGCTTCTATTAGAGGACCAATTGGTTTTCCAATGCGCCTGTGCATAAGATTAGTCAGGCAAGATACGTCAATATCGCAATCTTCTGTGTAGCCACAGTGGGAAGGGAAAAAAAATAATGAAAAAAGTTAAAATATTATTTAAAATTATCCACATTAGTGTTGGCAGTGCCATGTCAGTGTCGGCTAGCCGCCAGCCAATTGGCACGAATGCAAAGGTTTTAGAACTCAATTGCCAAAAAAAAAAAATGCTTAAGATTAAATTGACACAATTGTAATATATATATATTATATATATATATATATGACTTTTTTTGAAAATTTTCACTGCTTATATCGCTTATAGAACTGGATAAACGAAAAACATTTTCACCGCCTAAATAGTTAGGCATAACTACTGTCAATAATAAAAACAATTTCGGTTGACTAATTTTTCTAGTCGATGTAACCAAATAACTTTTTAAGAAAATATTTTTCAAATCTTAAATTTTTCATAAAACAAACGCGCCCGTATTAAGCCCTCGCTCGCATCAATGAGTTTTGCATCTATCTAAGCTCATGCAGCACTAAATTGCAACCAAGCAAGCAACATTTTTGGCGGCGGAGCGCTAGCCGGCGAGCTGACGCAATGCTTACGATTCCCGTGGAGTGGATGGTAATTACGATCACAAACTTAATAATATTTTTGTGTGTGCCTTTTGTTTTGTTCTCCCGATTTCGTTCCCAAACCAAAAGGAAAACAAACGATGTGACTTGGAAAATTCTATGTGCGACTTCTGAAGTATCCAACTCAAAAGTTTAAGTCAACAAGTGGAGCATATACACAAACTTTAGTATCTCTTCTCACGTGCAAGTTGCAGCGGAAAAGACACACGAAAATTTGACAAATGGAGGACCATGCACGCTAAATAAGCCAGGACGGAACTTCGGCCTTGATTTCATGCTGGAATGCTTGGCCCAAAATTTATGAGCTGAATAGATATAGAGAGAAGGCATATATATTAAGAGCATATAAACCCCGTACATAGTCGATGTGAGGGATACTTTAACACCACCCCCTCCCCCCGAATGGAGGGCCGCACATGCGAAACGAGCCTAGACGGCTCTGATATCATGTTCAAATGCTGGACTCGACCTCCTGAAGTTTTATGCACGAGCGCCTTGAGGTAAGTAAAATATCGAATCCTGCAATGGAATTTTAAAACTCCCTTTTCCTTTCCCATTCCGATTTGGACAGAATAAAATAGTTTGAGGTAGACGTCTTCGTGTATAGCATGCGCGATACGTTCATTATCATATATATAGTGAAGAAAGGTCGTTTTGACACAGCGGAGGGATTATTCGGATAAACTAATGTTAGGGTCGAATATCCCTAATTGATTCCGAGAGGACACACGGCCGCACATGAGAAGGGTCATTGGAATCTCACACGCCCGTCTTACACAACATTCCAAATCGTGTTTATTATTAGTCATTGGAAAGTTCTTGTTTTTTTTTTTTCTATAATGTTTTTTGGTCGGAAGTTATTGGAAAGTTTGCTTCCCCCATGGTTAGTTAAGTTGATTACGTAAGGTAAACCCCACGAGCTAAAATTTAGAATAATGGCAGAAGAGAAGACCGGATGCAATGCGGTGGGAAGGGAATAAGTACACCGCAAGTGTCATAATTTTTGTACGGCGCTCACTTGAGTGTAAAACTTTTTTTTTTTAAGTTCACTTGAGTGCCATAACTTTTAAAAATCAATTACTTTAGTGCCATCGCTTATGTGAATGCCGAAAAAATCGACGTGGCGGCCAGAAAAAGCTGACATGGACGTCGAAAAAGCTGACGTGGCTGTCGGAAAAGCTGGAGTGGTACTCAAGCGAACAATCTTCCTTCGATGTGGTACTCAAGTGAACGAAAAAAAGAATCATAATATTTAAGTGAATGCCGTATAAAAGTTATGACATTTGAGGCGCAGTTATCTCGACGACCAGAAGATAAAGATAAGTGCTGCGGAAACGCCAAGAGTTGAAAGCGGGGCCCGCGGAAACATAATAATTGCCGGCGAGACGCGGCGAAACTGAGACGCAATCGACGCTTTTTATGTTTTTTTGTGTGCGGGGAGTGATTGTCGTTTTCGTGGTGGGGAATCGAATTGGACGATGACGAATTTGATGACGTGGAACCCACTTCCGGTGGAGGAGGACTTCGGGATTGGAGTAGGCTTACGTGCACCGCACCCCCCGGCCCCGGCCCCGGCCCCCTTTTTTACTCCTCTCTGGTTTCCTTTTCTACCCGATTTTCACATGAATCGCTCCGATTATCTTTCACTTTCGGAGGAATTCGACGCTGATAATGATTCGCGAACTTTTTCCTCGATGTTCAATTTCGTCGTCATAACGTTGGTCTCGTATGGAGGGCAGATGTCGATCGTCGCACCATGCGAAAGTATTGCTTTTCATGATTTACCATACATATGATTTTTCTCCCTCTCTCTCAAGATTGGACGAGCGCAACTGAATGAGACGTCGTAAGGCTCCTGAATTAAGAATTCGAAATTCACCTGTTCATCGCGTGAATTGCTTTGGGTGAGCCTCGTGGGACGTTCCGTATGTCTATGTATCTTTGGGCTTATGCCCCTTGGATTACAATATGAAAATGTGATAATACCCGAGGTTGAAATTTGTCTAGACATAAAAACAAGCGATCGACATTTTGAATTTATTCATTGCCATGTTAATGCTTCCATATAAATTGGTGTACGAGTATTGATGTAAAATCAGGGCATAAGATAAAAACGTTTAGAAAAAATTGGGTCCTTTTCGAGGGTGAAATAAAATGGATGAATAAGAATATGTAACACTAAGGATAAAGCTGACCATGGGAACCATAAGGAACATGTTCATATTGTATTTTAATCACATATATGGACTACAACTACAAAGTACATTTATAGCATAAATAAATCAAATCAATAACATAGAGAATCAAGAACCTTTTCTCCTGGCTTATTATTATCTTTTTTATTTTTTTGTGTGTCATTTGGAAGTGACAAGAAAAACGATTCTTACATAAGTAAACCTCAAACTCATGAAAAAGTTATGGATTCGCCTAAGACGCAATTCTAAAGTTTAACTAAAAAAAAAAGCCCTAAAAAGGAATACAAAATCATTTTTCTTTGAATTGATTTGAGCCGCCCGGGCTGTTTTGACACCCCTAAGAAACAGCAGCATTTTCTTCCAATTACCTATAACCCATTCAAGTGCGAACTAGATTAATTCATTTGCCAGTTGAGGATTAGATGGGCACATAAAAGCTTCTTTGCGCGACTATTGAGGGTAGTGCGGAGCAGTTAATATATCTTAACTGGCTCGTAACTCATTGATTTATGCTTTTCAGTGAAGTTGGATCCCGACTAAATATGTTTGTGGGCTCGGACTTAACCTCTCTATTAGCGATCTCTCCATATAGAGGTATTGGATTGCTGTTGCATGTCATCAACAATGGTCAAATTAAAAATTCCCAACGGGTGGCTTAAAAACTATTGACTCGGTGATTGTAACTATCCCACTCTCCAAATTTAAATCGGTAAGGGATAAACATTCCCATTTCAAGTAATGCTTCGTAGCGTGGTTGGATACAGTTTCGCTGGAGAAACAGCCCTTTGCAATTTCTGGGTAATTAGGCCAACCAACCATTCAAAAAAGGGTTGCTTTCAATCCTGTGAAAGCTTTTGTGGCCGCAACAACATTTGTCACTACTTGGTTTGAGGAATCTCCATCTTCGGGCCTTTAACCCATCCAAGTACCAACTCTAACTCAAGCCAACGTCACGACCCATTTCCTAATTTCCCACTATGACTTAACAATTTCATCCAGCAATTATTGGAGTAGATTTAGATTGCGCACATAATTGATTGGTATATATATATAAAAGGATACACGAGTTTCTTTCCAATTTCATTTTTCGCTTGCTCGCGTTGCATCATCAGAAGTGGAATTCTTCCCAACCACCTTAAAATACACGCACAAAATTTATCGGGTCGATCAAAGGTGGTCTCGACGAGAAGTGCTACGAAAGGACCGAAGTTCCTTCCGACCACGCTTACGTGGCGCGGGCCAATGAGATGGGTCACCAGTTTGCACGCTCAAAATTTTATCATCACGTTCTGTCGCGTTCAAAAAGTCGACGAGACGACCCTCGATTCGATTTCCAGCCTGCGAAAATGTCCGAGAAAGCGAACGACCCATTTGCAGCCAGAAGCGGCGAATCGGACGAGATACGAGATGAGACAGCGACCGGCCCCACTCGCCCCGCATGCAATTTCGAGTCGCTGCAGATGGAAGCCCTTTTGCTCGTAGGAGCCGACACATAGGTTCCGATAGCACGACCACCCGTCACGACCGGTAGAACGGGCCGTCAAATCGTTTCGCCCCTTTTTTTTGGTTCTTATCATAAGGTTCGGCCTCGAAGGCAACTTGTTAATCATGTTCGATGCACGACAACACGACGACACGAGAAAAAGTAGAGTTGCTCGAAGTTTTGGAAAATTACCGTGCGATAGGATTTATTTTGGATATCATGAAAATCTATCTTGACGAAAATAGCATGATATATTCTGTTCGATCTATTTCAAATCAAGATCGAGAATAATATTTCTATTGAAGTTGGACCTTCCCCGTGAGATAAAAGACGAAATAGAAAAGTCGATCTTGATTTTTTTTTTTTGTTGACCGAACTCCCCTATTTGTTTTCTCCAATATGTGTGTGGCTTATTAGTCCATATACAAATCTGCCGTTGTTGATACGAAGAATATCAAGGAAGCGCCGTTTCGTCGAGTGCTTGGCAAGGGTCTATTTTCGTGGAATTACATTAAGAATTTAAGTGTTGAAGCAGATTAAATCTTGTTGTAAGATTTGCGTATTAATTCTGTTGTGAGATTGAGAGATTATTTCATTAGGAATTATGGAGCTAAACACTGTGTGCGTTCCTAAACATAATTGGGGCTGGGAAACACTAAGAGTGTTTGAGTGACTCGAGTGCGGTTTGTAATTTTCTTGTATTGCTTAATATATAGTGAAATTCGTTGATGCTCTCCTCGTGGATGTAGGTCTCTACAATCGAACCACGTGTATCTGGTGTTTGATTTTTTTTCTTATTTTGTCTATTTATTATTCGATCGCCTGTTCCGCGCAACAAGATTCATGGTACAATCGCAATGAAGTAAGCGAAAAAGAGAAATCAAGACATAAAATTCTATTCTAGTTCACCGTTTAACAAGGCTTACCTATAGCAAAGGATTTTGGTATACCTAGCACCTCACAGCTTTTTGTTACATCCCTCAAGTACAATAAAAGGATATAATACATATTATGGGCTTAAGCCCAAATTACCAATGAAAAAATATAGGCTCAAATTATAAAAAAAAAAAACATCTGAGACCTGTGCTTTTCTATGGATGATCATGAGTATAAACCACACCCTCGCACTACGGAGGAAATAAAAATTTCATATCAAAAGACACGTTGGTGATTCGTGTGCTTTGCACCATCTCATAATTGTATCGTGTCGAATTCAAGTTCTAACATGAATGCAGCACATTATTAATCGTGTCGATGCTTGGAGATCCAAACACGACATATCTATCAGGCGGGTCACTCGATGCAAAACACATTCAACATGTGAACCGAGTGTGCATGAATGTATTTAAGCGCGTCTGTATGTACTCAATCGGTCATCATGTTAACACGAATGGTACGCTCAATCCTGAAATTGAACATGCCGAAGCGTGTTCTAAAGGGATTAAAAACGCTAATCCGTACACACACTTATTATTTGTGATGAAAGTGTTGACCTACTTGTAAACTGAAACCGTTTATGCTGCTTACAAGAGAACATGCCTAATTACATGTCCTGTAAACATGTCGGGTCGAAAAGTGTAAACCCCATGCAAAAATTATCGAGGCTCTCTAAACTTTCAAATGGTATACTTCAGCAACTTTGGTCTCCTCTAAGTGGAACTACTTCATGTGGCTGAAGGAACTATTCTTCGAGACATGCAAATTTACACTCTTCGAGCACCGACCTAAAACTAGATGTGCCAATCCCTCGACTTGACATTAAGCAAATAACTAGCGAATTACGCAATTTCGTGCTTTTGGCGATGAGGTCTAAGAAAGAGTCCAACTATACCCGCTTACTGAGTATAGAAGCTGAAAATGTTTAATTATTTATGATAAAAACACCTAACAATTTGAGCTTTTGAGGAAAATGTTTGAAAATCTTTAGATTTGAGCAGGTCTTTAAAAGGCTCAAAGGGAGACAGAGGAGGGAACTCCCTAGTATAGTAGAAGGATTTCCCCATAAGTTTTCTCCGTATTTCCTCTCTCCAAGGAAGAAAAATAATTTGAAGGAACTTAGGGGCCCCTAGTTAGGGAAGGTAGACCCTAAGTCAACTTTGGCTGACGACTACTAGGTAAACGGATATAGTAGCCTCTTGCGCCTGGAGTCACAAAGGGAAGCTTTAGCTTTCTGCTAGGTGGACCTGTACTTTGTACAGTGTCTTATAACTGTCCTATTTATCTAGTACCCTTGATTACAAGACATTGTGAGAAGTAGAAATGTTTGAAAATCAGTTCCTCGTTTGATAAGTAGAAATGTTTGTTTGATTTGAGTGATGTGTTTTTAGCAATGTTCAAAGACCTGTCATGTCCAATCTCTGTTTGCTTCCATACTCTTTACCTTTTCTTTTCAAAAGGGATTCTTCCACTTCCATCTTTGACATGAAGTTTCTGAAGCACTTGAAGGGCGCGTTTGGTTTGGCATTTGTGAAATGTCCTTGGCTAAATGCAAACGTCTTTGGCCTAAATAGCTGTGAGGAAATGCGAAACCATTTGGTACATGTATTTTGGTGTAATTCTTTGTGAAGCAACTTTAAAAGTGAAAAGAGAGAGACGGAGAGAAAAGAAAAGAGGGCAATGGCGAAGCAACGAAGTTGATTCCTCTTCTCTCGTAACTTCGTCTCCAATCTCCACCGACACTTGCAATGAAACTCGATCCCTCCTCTTGAATTTAGCTGTACTTAACTCGATCCCTAATCTCGAATCTAGGGTCGTCCACGCCCTAGATATTGGATCTTGGGCTCGCTTGACCCCTGATTGAGCTCGATTGGATTGGCAACAATCGCAAATGTCTAGCTGGTGTAGCGGTCGAGTGACGTGGCGTCGATATGAGGGGGCTTGTTGGTGGAGGAGGTTCGTTGGTGTTGGTGACTCATTATTGCCAGGTGAGGTGGCCCCGAGGTCAAAGGGCCAGATCTGGGTCACTCGACCCTCACTTGATGTCGACCCACAGCAGCTTAGGCAAAGCCAACAGCTCCGGTGAAGACAGTAGCTCGACGGCAACTGCGACCCTCGACCTCGACCTCAACCTCAACCTCGTCTCAACAACGAACTAGCGAACACAAGGAAGAATGCAAGGAAGAAGATGAATAGTAATTTTTTAGGGCAAATGTTGAACACACAATTATCAGTGAGGACAATATTGAAAAGGAAAAAGTCATTAAACCCTCACAATAGCATTCTGAAAATGCTTAAAGCCTAAAGCGATTTGGGTTTTTGACTTTCCCCATCATTTCAAATGCCAGCATTTGGCCAATGAAGTCTCAAAAAAATACTTGTCAAATACCTTATATTTTTCAATGGGCTTCAGGCCTCTTAAGCTCCATGAGAAAGCCGAACTAAACACCCCCGAAACTTTTACTAAACCCTCATTGTGATCGTCGAATTTTTTAGATTTGGATTAACGAGATCGGGTGCCTTGGCCGCATGGAATTATGAGTTAAGATGAGAAATCGAACAGAGAAAACAGAGCAAAGAAGTACCGAAATCATCTTACAATAAATCAAAAAGACATTACATGTAAGATTCTCTCGTTTAAGGTTCTTTCCGTTTTATCTAGCCTCTAATACCATCAACCAAAACCCCGCCGGAGTAAAATTCCGGCCAGTCCCTCGTCCCTCATTCATTACTTGACTTTTACACCGCCAGTTTATCCTTGCTACCAACCAAAAAAGAAAAAAAAAAACCCCAAAAGTAAAAGTAAAAACAAAATGCGAAACTCGTCCCCAAAATCATTGCTCTGCTATCATACGAACAGATTCAGGAGCTTCATCTCTTGACCCACGCCGTCATCGTAACCGTTCCTGGGGTCGATCACCTCCGATGCCTCGGAGCTCACAAGGGTCATCGCCGTCGTCCTGGTCGGCCAATTCTCCATCAAGTGGCTCCTCTTGCCGCGTCTCTTCCAGGCAATTTCGCCTTGAGGCTGAGGTTCGGGTCGTAGAGGGGGAGGTTGACGTCCACCTGAATCGACGCCGGCACTGGCAGGGACTGCTGCAGCAGGCTCTGCCCCCTGCACGTGCTCCGGGGGAACGGCGAGTCTGCCGACTGGTCGACACCAAAGGCCAGGGCGGCGCCGCCGAGGGGCTGGACGACGCCGCCGTCGAGCACCGTCTCGACCGCCGCCTCGCACACGTGCCAGTTGCCGCTCGAGAGCAGCCCCACCGCCCCGCTGACCGGGTTCACCGTCCGCCCACACGCCTCGAATAGTAGACTTTGAAACAGAGCTGGAAAAAATTCAACGCCACAAAAAAAAAAAGAGCCCCGTAAGCCCAAAAACCCATCCAGCCGACGTAACTACGCATCAAAGTTGACATCACCACCACCAAGTAAGGCCCCACATTTCACATACTGCGGGCCTCGATATACAAAATCAACTTACAAATTAAGCATAAATCCGGAAATCAATTTGACAAGAGGGAGGTACCGGGACGCTGAGAATCGGGAACGGCGGTGACCAGGGAGAGGAGGTCGCTGCGGCCGAAGAATCGGGCGAGGAAGAGGGTGGCGTTGCCCTGGGCATCAGGGGAGGGGATCCACCGCAGGCACGGCCTCAGCACGCAGGCCTCGCTGCAACCCTTTCGCAGGACTCGGCAACCGTTGCAGCTCATCTCCGCCGTCCGATCACCGCCGGCGAACAAAGGAATATCCCTCTCGCTTCCTTCCTGAATCGGGATTCCCACAGCGCCGCAAAATCACCGAAGGAGAGAGAGAGGAGAGAGAGAGAGCGCTTAGGAATGAGAGCTCAGCGATGGGGGTGGGGAATAAAAAGAGGAGGAAGGCGGGGTTAACAAGTGAACTGGGGTTGAGTTAAGAACGACTCGAGGTCTCGATGTTGGGGCGTGGTTTCGACGGTGGAGATTCTGTGTACGGTGAAGATTTTGTTTTAGCGTTAGTGGGGCCCGGGGAGGGGGGGCGAATATGTTGTACACTCCAAAGTTTGAGCTCGAGCGGCTGCATGTTTCCGCGAGACCTGTTGTGCCCTCTCTTTTTTATTTGTCTTTTTTAAAAAAATATTTTGGTTGGCCAGTAATTCTCGCGCGACGCCTCGTGGAACGTGAACCGTCCGATGCTATCGTCAGTTTCCAACGTGCTGTACTTTCCCCATGGCCCGCCCCGCATCCAAGTGCAGTTGCGGGCGTCTACAGGAAAAGCGGGAGAGAGAATCCCCCATTTTTTTTTATTTTAAATAAGACAACGGCAATAAAAGAGAAATTATAAAATTATAAATAAGAGCACAAAATACCCTTATTTTCTCAAATAAAATCATAAAAATGCTTTCTTTATTTTAGAGAAAGGGCTGACTGATGGCATTTTCGTTATTTTCTTTTTATATTTATTTTTAAAAATTTTTCCTTTTGGTTTTTCCCTTCATTTTCGCCAGCCGACCACCGACGAGGGCTTGGTGGCCTTGCCTAGACGAGGCTGTCAAGGGGAGCAAGTAGCCAGCCACGAGATCGGCCACTAGTGAAATGAAGGAAAAAAGAAAAGAAAAAAATATAAAAAGTGAATGACGAAATTACCTTTGGTCAAATCCTTATTTGAAATAAAGAGAGCACTTCAAGTTTTTATTTGAAATAATGTTTACTTCGTACCTTTATTTGAGAAAATGAGAGCACTCCGTGTCTTATTTGGAATCCCCCCCCCCCCCCCCCCAAAAAAAATGAGAGATGAAAATTGCAAAAAAGAGTAAAAAAAAAAAAGGGAAGCAAAGTTGTAAAAGTGATAAGCCATCTTAGGAAAAATGTTTTCCAAGCAATTTATTCTTCTCAAAAATAAAACGGGAGCCTAAAGTTGTAAAATCCTTCTATGAAACTTCCCTTTGAATATATTATATTGGCCTATACTCCCCAAACGTGCAATTAGCAGAGGAGGCCCATGCCACGTGGCGTGCGAGGAGAGCAGCCAGATGGAGCGGTTTGTCCACGTGGCTTCACCACGAGGAGGAGATGAAGCCTGATGTGTGCGCGGGCGCGTGTTATTGGATTAGAAAAGAGCGCACGCCAAATTAACAAATAACCGCAGCACTGGGAAGAAAAATC
Organism: Psidium friedrichsthalianum; assembly: GCA_019149425.1. Taxonomy (NCBI): domain Eukaryota; kingdom Viridiplantae; phylum Streptophyta; class Magnoliopsida; order Myrtales; family Myrtaceae; genus Psidium; species Psidium friedrichsthalianum. Next base: position 4,116 of record JAGVVM010023035.1, on the reverse strand, counting down.
CCAGAATCCGATTTGCACCAAATGGGATCGGGTGAAAAGCGCTTTCGATGCAGGATGTGCATTCTTGGAAACGTGCACTGATTGCAGTCGATTTTTATTCAATAAAGTCAGTTCCCACTTTGGAAGAAGGCAAAAATCAAAGGCAAGCTCCACTACTAAAGGAGTCCCCGCGGGTGCGTCACGAAATGGACACTAGTGGGAGGGTGGAGGCCAAATTATCCGTCTAGTCCAATCCAGAAATTCACGAGAAAATATAAATTTAATTTAGCAGGCATCGTCCGAAGCTCCTCAGGTGCGCGATACCAGAGGGTTTTGCAAAAAAAAAAAAAAAAAAAAAGAGATCCAAACTTTATCTCCGCTTCAAGCCGAGGCGTCCGCTTTGGTGGAAGCGTTGAAGACCTTTAGCTCTAGAAGTGAAGAGAAGATGTACTTTGGAGTCTGACTGTAAAGCACTAATTGACGCCATACTTGGCGAAGATAGGCTCCCTCGAGAGATGGAGACACTCGCTCGGGACGCCCGAGCCCAACTCAGGTTTTTCAAAGGCATTTCTTTGGTCCGTTGTGATGGAGCCGCAAATCAGGTCACTGACTGGTTGGCAAAGCAAAGATCGTTGAGACGCTCTTTCTTTCTTTCTTTCGGTTGTCTGATCCCTCCCGAACTCTTTAGGATTTGCCGTGTGTTGATGCCTTTTCTTTGAGGTCGGCTTTCTTGAACTCTGAACGATTAATAAAGGATCGTATTTTCCGGACCAAAAAAAAAAAATAGAGGTTTGTCATCTCGCCGAGTAATTATTGGATTCGTGAATACCTTACGGAGAACATCGGCTTAACTAATTAATGTTTTCTTAACACCTCGCCGCGTACGACGACAGGCACGTGCGCAATTAAAGTTCTGGTAAATTAGACTGATCGTTTGATAATGAAGAGGTTTTTTTAACTGCACGGGTCGGCACGCCCGAGTCCCAAGTGGAAAAACTGTTTCCCCACTATCAACGGATGATAGCAATTTTCACAGCAAACAAAGACGAATTTGAACTGGACTGAGTTGTTGGGCTTCTCTATGGGCTTCGAATCTGAATGGATCAGACACTTCTCAGCATGTGGTCCAGTCTCTCTTGAGCCCAGATCTTCATGCCTTCTTCAAATGAGAGGCCAGGCCTAGATTTAGGAGCCCTGGCCCGGGAACACTAAGGTCCGGACTCGGGTCCCCGGGATCAAAGCGGCCGGGCCAGGGTCTCTCAAGGCTAAGCCCAAGAGCCCGGTGCCGTGTACGAGTCCCCAGTGGTCGGACTCAGTTCCGCAGCTCCTTCGCTCATGCCTGGATCCCTGCGCTGCCGTGCCTGGCCCCCCAATGGCTGTGCCCCAGTTCCTAGCGGCAGGGCGGAACATCGGCCCCGAGGCCCCGATTGGGTCCCTGATCCAAACGCCCAAACTTGAGAGATGTGGTTGTACTGGAGACTTTTCCTCAAATGTGTGTCATAATCGTCGTGCCACAAACATTAGAAAAATGGCTTTCATATTATTCACGAAATATAATTAGATTAACGGAGCCAAAGTTCTTTGAAAATATTTTGTAGCAAAGTTAATTTTTCATAAACAAACAGAGCCTAGATTTTTTTCATATTAGTTGAATTTTCACCGGAGGACATTCCCCTGGAGATAAAAGATACCATAGTTTCACGGTAACACTCTTGTTATTTTGAGTACGTAAACCTCAAAGAAGCCTAATTTTTTCATGTTCTTCACGAAATATAATTAGATAAATGAAGCCTAAATTCTTTTCATGTTAGCTGAATTTTCGCCGGAGGACGCTCCACTGGCCAAATCATGTAGCAACCTGTTTATTTTCTTCGCTAATTGACAATCGGAAGCGAAGCACATTCCTAGGGAACAGCAGTTTACAAAGCACGTCTAAAAAACGAAAAAGTATATAATGCGACGGATACACCATGCGATAGTGAAAACGTGGTGTGTTCAACAATCACCTTTGCTCATGTTCAATAAAATCTCATGATGCTTCCTCGTATACATTCAATTTTGAATGGGAACGCAAACTCAACACGGCGCAACTTTACTTTCAGAAATCCAAAACATGTCAATTTCGACACCGTCATGATCATGAGTATAGAACTATCTCATCGACGTTTCCTCGAAGGCCGATTGTAATCCTATCAGAGCGCATTCGGTAATCGCACAAATGTAGCGACAGGAGAAGGGGTCGCCGTTCTTAATCAAGAGCCCGGAATCGGTCATCGCGGCAACTCAAGAGATCTTATCGAAGCACTCAAACCATTGCTGTCGTGGATCCATCCCCTAAAACGAATACTGTTCTTGCAGTACCATTTCGTGTTCTTCGACTTGGGGAAAGAAGCCAAAGAGGTCTTCCAATCCACGCGTTTTGTTAGGTATGGATTGACAACTTCTCAAGCAGTAGACAACGGGATTCCTGTGAGGCTGCGATGGCATGGCTTTGCTCCAGTTGCTTGCAATTGCAACGAAGACAACCAAGAAACCCCCAACTGCGTACGTCCGTGAATTTGCTTCGCGCCCTTCCCACGTCCTCTCTTTCGCACGAAACCTCTCGTCCTCAACGCTCGTTGAGCCACGACATCTTTCACTCACGACAAGGCAACCCCTTTGTCGCGACCTAAAAATGATTTTTCTCAGGTTAATGGATTATTAGGCTAATTATTTAACTAACCTAACTCGGACTCTCCAAGCCCATACCAAATCGCAACTTATGGTTCAATATTTAACATGCAAAGATTTTCAATAGGAGCCGCCACTAATCGTTCTTGGTAGGTCGATTAGAAACCTAAGTAAATTAGCGGGAGAGCTAATTACTTCTACGAACCAGAGATTAAAAGTTCGGGGACTTGATTACGCTAGATTACTCTAACGCCCTTTCGGTACCATTTTATTTCATGAAAAAATCATTTGAGAAGGCAACATTAATTGATTTTAACCTAAGTCACTAACAAAGGTTATCATGCGGGTGCACAGTCAATTAATTGAACATCCAGAAATCAGATAATCAAAGGAGCATGTGCCACACAAAACATTACTATCTTTTTTTTTAGTTTTCGATTTTTATAAATGCATGAAAGACTATACTATATGCAATGCATGAAATTATTCTAAGATGCAATGACATGAATTAAATGCAAGTCTAAAATGCAACCTATATGGCATGGCAAAAAAAAAAAAAAAGTAATGACGTGCATGGATGACATGGCATAGATGACAAGCAAGGATGACATAGCAGGTGTGATGTGCAAGGATGACGTAGCAATATGACATGGTAAGGATAACATGGCATAAATGACGTGGCAATAATGATATGGCAAGTATGACATGGCAAGTATGATTTTTATTTTCCGATGAATTTATTTCCTAAAATAGAACTATGTCAAAACAATATTTATTTTGCATATTTTAGAGTTTAAATTGACCTAAACCCTAATATATTAAAGATGGATTATTTTAGACATAAGATTCTATTAAAACATGCAATTTCTATCCTAAAATGCAATCTAACCTAAATATTTTACAAAAAGTAAGATATGCAATGATGCTATTTTTAAAAGATATGCAATGTTCAAATGAATGCAAATTTTTTAGAATTTTTCGAGATCACCTCATGCGACGAGTATATTCTAACAATCAGGCAATCCAAGTCAAAATAGGAAAGTAATATGCCAATCAATCCAAACAAGAAAGTGGATATATCATTCAAGTTTTGCAAACATTTCGCGAGTATTTGAATCCAATCTTTAATTCGTAATCCTACGATTAAAGATTGAACGCAAATCCTTGCCTAATCGAGTATTCCATCATAATCCTAAAGATGGACTTTCCCGATTATGTGACAAGTTGCGGATTAGGAAAGAAAATTTTCCTAATCAACCTGTATTTTGAAAAATATCCACTTTGATGCAAGCAAGATACGCGGAATATGCAAAGTATAATCAAATAGGTAAATGGGTATATTTGAAATAAGAGACTTACACGAGGTCGTCTTTCCGAATTTGTTTACACCCAAAACTTGGCACCAAGCTCAAGATTTTCTGGACTACCGCAGGACCAATTGATGTCAAGTTGTAACGCTGAACAGTA
>JAGVVM010023033.1:0-17997 GCA_019149425.1 Psidium friedrichsthalianum | reverse complement strand
GGGTTTTTCTTTTTTGTTTTTTTTTATGTTGGTTTTTTTTTTTTCTTTTTTTTTGCCAGTACATGCTTCTAACAGTGCACATCGTATGCGCTGCTTTTAGCTATTGTTGTAGGGGCGAATTCCACTAAGTGTACCTGCTCTTCCCAACCGCCTTTGCAAGTCTATGCCCACAGCTCTCAGTCATATCCTCAGCGTTTGTAGGACCGTTTCCGACTGTCCCATCTCGGTCTGAGGGTGGTAGGGCTGTACTGACATCTTATTCTGTCCCCAACGACCCTGCAGACTCTTCCCAACTGTGGCTGTAAACGAGGATATCTATCTGACACAATCTTCCTGTCTACCCAATTCAGTCTCAACAATCTGCTTCACTTACGCTCAGCTACTTCTCCAGGGTTAATCCTTTTCGTACCGCGAATCAAATGGCTGATTGGTCAACCCTGTCGCCTATTACCCAATACGAGTCGTTCCCCTAAGATGATCTTGCACTCCTCTCGTCACTGTCACGAATCCATAGTGACCATGTTCCCATTTCCACTCGGAGATTTTTCTCCAATGTTGCAATAGTCTCCATGCATTTGCAAGGCTGTTGCCTTCACCTGTTAGCATGTCAACACTTGGCAACAATGCTTAGCCACATCCACTTTCATTTCCATTCCACCACTATTCATCCCGAAGGCGTTGTTACGCGGGTGGGAAATGGAGAGAAAAGGAATCAACCACGTAAGGTCGTCAGAAAAACGCAGTTTGTGGTATTTCTCGAGTGGCCACTTTGGATGAGGCCCCCTTATGGGAATTGTAGATAGACGTGCATGATCATTGGGAGATCCGTTATGGCCGATTGAGTCGCCTACATCATTGGCATATGCATTTATGGCTGACTGTTTTATTATTGCCCTCCCTGTGTTGTATGATCTTCATTGCTATGCTTTTGCGCATCTTGCTTATGCGTTGGGGGTACCTGGTAACCGGGGTAACTGAGAGTGTCTGAACCTTTTGGAAACCACAAACCCTATGTTTTTTACTTGGATAGGAAACCGACCCCACAATAGTATACTTTATCCTACGCTAGGATTAGTGGTGAGCTCCTGATCCTCGACTCACTGGCGGGTGTTGCCTTCCTTTTTTCAGATCCAGGCGCCAGTGATTGCAGGCGCCCCCCTATCCTTTTTTGATTACCAGTTGCAGATAGATACCTCAATGACCCTTCATTTTGATATGCATGCCACGATGTTGCATAGGCACCTGACTAACCGTGTTGGTAGATCAGGGTGGACCCTATCTTGAACCTCATAGGTTTGAAAGCAATGGTTTAGGGAGGTTTATAAATGGTTTTGGAGGGACCCCAGAGAGACGCTCCGATCCCATGGAGGATACCCTATCCTTTTGCAGCCAGCGAGTATGGTGGCGTGGTGATCGCTCCGAACCCGCTGCAGGAGATGCCGTCCCCCCGACGTTTCCGAGATTGACGGCCCCATGAAGAGGGTGATGCCATGGACACCGATGAGAGGACCCGGTCAACGCCCCGACCCCGATCGGCTCGCGACATCCCGCTCATCATTTAAATTAAACTCGCGCTCGCCTGGTTTACGGTTACGTCGACGGCCCAGGGAGTCTCTTCGTCGCAAGCCAGACGACGCGCCATCAATCTCTACGCAACCTGCCGGAAGCGTTGCTCCTAAAACCATCATTCATGCATACAAACAGAGGGATATTATGAAACAAAGGGGCCACAAGACCACTATATACATATGATGACCGTTAAGTACAGAACCCCCCAAAAGAAAATCACAATCTGACCGGTCAAGACACCTACGCTCAGACAACTATCGCTCCAAACGTCTAAACCAGCGCCAGTAAGACTCATCCTCCTCAGGCTCCCTCCTCGGGGTCCCCTCGGGGTCCTTCGGTTCCGTTCCTCCTCCTGGGGTCCTCCTCGCGGTGTCCATGGCATCACCTCCTCCTCATGGCCGTCAATGCTCGGAACGCACCGGGGGACGCAACTCCTAGCGGCGGGTCCCGGGAAGTCATTCACCTGGCACATACTCAGAGCAGGCCTGCAGGAAGAGACGGGGTCCTCCTCCATAAGGATCGAGAGTCCCGGGTCTGGGGGGTCCCTCAACACCATAAAGGCCCTCTCGCTAAACCACGCCTCGAACCTATGGGGTACCGGTAGGGTCCACCCTATCCCCTAGTAAGTCGTCACGTGCCTATGCCACATTGCGGCATGCATATCAAAATGGAGGGTGACCTGGGTATTGCATCTGCGCTGGTAATCCAAAAAAGCATAGGGGCGATGCCATCACGGTTGACCTGGATCTGTAAAATTGAAGTCAACCACCACCAGTGAGATCGAGGACTCACAAGCTCACCACTATCCTAGTGTAGGTAGATTATATGGTGTGGTCGGTCCTAGTCCAGTAACTAGGGTTGTGGTCCAGAGGTACAGACACATCTCAGTTACCCTCGTAGGGCAACCAGAACCCCAACGCACAAGCAAACGCGCAAGCATAGAATCTCAGATCACACAACCCAGACGGCAAGATAATAGAAATTCAGCCATAATTGCATATTCCAATGATGCAGGCCTCAAATTCGGCCATAACGGATCCCAATGGATCATGCCCGCGCTTCTCTCCAATTCCCCATCAGGAGCTCCTCCAACAGTGCCACTCGGCAAATGCCAACAACTGCGTTTTCTAACGCCTTCATAGCATGGTACATAAATACTGGAACATGCACATCAAAGGAATCATACAAGCAACTTATTACGTTGTCAAACAGGTATCAACGTAGACGACCCCGTGCTCTACAATCAGTTCCCCAGTAACCCAACCTGCTTAACATTATCTCGGGAACTCACTAAATTGGAACATCGATCCAGACAAACCCAGCAATCCAGTCGACCCCGTAAGCTAAGGTTAAGTCCCCAGGGAAATAGTAACCCATGATTAATTGTAACATTCCCCGAAACATGAAATTCGGGTATTTATAAGATAAATAATATTGGATTTTAAGGCTTAAAAGGTCAAACGATTCTCATGAATGTCATGACTGTTGAGTTTGGACGTCGCCTCGAAAGGCGTGAAATTGGCATTGTGGATTTAGAGTGTTGAGAAGAAAGACAAAAATTGGAATAATCCATCTTACTCCCGATTTGCTCTAGATGGTGTCCCTAGAGGTAGAAATAATTGTAGTGTAGTTAGAAATTTTTCCAGCAGTCGTTTCGAGTCGTTTTCCAGACGCAGCTGAGTCAAAATAGCACCGTTTAGAGCCCTAATCAGTCCCAAATTGGCACGAATTTTGAGGATTAACTAGTCAAACTTGCTCTCCAAGTTTTTGACTACCTTTGACCTGTTGACCACGTTTGACCAAGTTTGACCAAGCTTTATGTCACTTTCATGAATAGTGTTCTAGATATTTTGATTATTTTATAATTCCTTGAGAGATAAGAAAGTCTTTTTCTCTCTCTTCCTCTTTTTTTTGTCGGCAGCCACTCTCTCTCTTCACTCCCTCTCCACCGCAGCTCACTTTCTCTCACTTTTCTCTCCCTCTCTCCCTCGGCTTCAAATCCCGACTTCCAGATTCAACTGGACGCCGACGGAAATCCGACCGTTGGATCGTCGTGATTTTCGGGTATGTTGTAGTTCTATCTCTTGTGGTTCTAACCCAACTTGAATCACCTCGATCGGAGGTCGTTTGACCTTTCAAATATGCTTTCTCGTATCAGTCGACGAATCTGTCTTTTGCTGCTCGAATTTCGTATCTTGTTCATGTTGAAGTATCTTGACTCCAGCAGCCTCTAGGACTCATTTTTAGGTTCAAATATTGATTTTTTAGCATGTTTTCATTCTGGTCCAGCCTCTGCAAAGTTCGGTTCACCTTAGATCATCGCGATCTAACGTCGATTTCCAAATCCGTTTGCTGCCACCGGCTGTCCGCCTCTGTTCCAGCTTGTTTCCCTGGCTTGTTAGCCTTATTTAGGTCAGTTTTACTTCTAAATCTTGAGTAGGCATTGGATTATTCATGGATTAGCTCTATGATGCGATTAGAGGTAGTTCGGTTCACAAATTTGTCTGGTTTAGAGATATTTGTGAAAATCGATTCTGTGGGTGTGCTGGATGCACTGTGTAGCCTCGAGAAATTGCTGTTCTTGATAGTTAGACCGACGTTTGGTAGGCTCGGGTGGCGTGTGTCGAAGTCGAGATAAGTTAGAATGCCAATTGGAGCAATTCCGACGGAATCGGAACAGATTAGGCAAAGTGATGGCTTAGATATTATAATAAGACGTGACGATTGTGTTTTGAGCATGCATTCGTATGCACTTTATTTATTTGCTATGATATGATAGAATTGCATGCTTAGGGTTCGATCTGAAGTATCTGGTATCCTGAGCGAGATTTAGAGGGCGAACTTGCTGAGCTGTTAGCTCACCCCTGTTGGGGATCATCTTTTCAGATGTGTAGGTTTGGCATTGGATCGAACGATGGAGACGATGGAGACAATGGATGGTGCCAATAAGAAGAGGGCGAGTGTTGTTGGTCGTGCTTTTCCCTTGCTCAATTGTGGTCAGGGATATTGTATTGCTTTCGCTATTTGGATCGTTAGGTCGGCGACAGGTTCCTGGGATGTCGCGCGTTTATTATCGACTTTCATCGTCGTGGATGTCGCGCGCTCGTGGAGGTTCGGGGCGTGACATCCTATTTTGGTATCAGAGCGGGTCAATGGAGTGATAAGGAGTGATGATTCAGAGCAAGGATAGTTCGACCACAAGTGTTTTCAAGGTCTGGAGCGATAAGGATGTTGATTTATAGGGCCTAATTACCCTAGGTGTCCACTAGTATTAGACTCGTCTTGCTTGTCGCATGAGTTTATGTCTGGGTTGATAGGCTTGAATTGTTTGGTGTTGAGTGATTTATTGTGATTAAGATGAGTTGTGGGTACAGCTGGACTTGAAATGAGTAATATGCGAGGAATATGAGGACAATCATGCACTGCACGTGTTGATTGCATCAAATTTAAAGTTTAAGAAACGTACATGCATAATTCATGATATTGTTTTGTCGGACTTGATAAACCGTCGCTTGGTATGGGACAAGCTGTACGGGATGCCTGAAAAACCGTAGTGAGACATGGTATGGGACATGTTGAACGGGATCTGCTTGGTAAATGCCTGACTTGGGGACGAATCAGTCGAAAGCTGGTGGGCCTGTAACGACCCGGTCTGACGAGGGCGGGGAGTGATCGCCGGAGCAGAGAGGCTCGGACAAGGTGCGGCTCCTGGCAGGCTTCTAAGATGGCGATGGGGACAGGAATGAACCAAAGTCACGCATCAAAAAGTAGGTCTAGGCGTTGTGCTGAGTCCGACTTGCTTTTGAAAGATATATTGCATTAAAGTTTATTTTCAAATATTTTAGAGAAATACATAGCATTGCATATGAGGAATCAGAATGGTGGATGAAAACCTAAGTGGATTGAGATGCCGTGGATATGAGGAATGTCTGAATGCCTTGTGGATGTTGATGAAAGTCGAGCGTTTGTTTTGCGCCTCCGTTGTGATCGGAGAGGGTTCCTGTTATGTGATCAGGGTTGCCTTGATTTGTGATGAAACCCACACGAGCTAGCCGGCCAGCGATTCGACAGCGTCGTGCTGGGGTATGAAATATGTTTTGTTTGAAAGACCATAATCAACATAATCCCAGGCATGGCATGTGAATTTGGCATCAAGAAAGGGGCTGAGATGTGTTACGTCCTAAGTGATAATGGAAACTCTGTTTGGTGAAATGAGATAGACATTATGGTCTTGAATGATGCCATGAGGATTGGCAAGTGTGAAAAATGAGCTGAACTTGTCCATAGAAAATTGTTAGTAAACTACATGCTGGTATTGCTAGATAGATCAATAAGTATTTGAGTCAATGAGGACACCTTAGAACGGTCAAGATTGCGGGATGTGTTGACTCCCCGAGAATAAGCAATTAGAGAAGTGATGGAAACAAACTTGAAAGGTTCGTAATGGAATTATAAATTGATGGCATTATGGAATTGCGAGATGTGGCGATTAAAGAAGACAAGTGATCAGAATGCGCAGCGAAAGCGTAATAAGACCACACAGTTGGGCGAGGTAATGACAATAAGGATCTTGCTTTTGATAAGGAAGATATAAAAGCCAAGTTTCGGGGACGAAACTTCTTAAGGAGGGAAGATTTGTAACATCCCGAAATTCGGGTATTTATAAGATAAATAATATTGGATTTTAAGGTTTAAAGGTCAAACGATTCTCATGAATGTCATGGCTGTTGAGTTTGGACGTCGCCTCGAAAGGCGTGAAATTGGCATTGTGGATTTAGAGTGTTGAGAAGAAAGACAAAAATTGGAATAATCCATCTTACTCCCGATTTGCTCTAGATGGTGTCGCTAGAGGGTAGAAATAATTGTAGTGTAGTTAGAAATTTTTCCAGCAGTCGTTTCGAGTCGTTTTCGGAACGCAGCTGAGTCAAAATAGCACCGCTAGAGCCCTAATCAGTCCCAAATTGGCACAAATTTTGAGGATTAACTAGTCAAACTTGCTCTCCAAGTTTTGACTACCTTTGACCATGTTGACCACGTTTGACCAAGTTTGACCAAGCTTTATGTCACTTTCATGAATAGTGTTCTAGATATTTTGATTATTTTATTAATTCCTTGAGAGATAAGAAAGTCTTTTTCTCTCTCTTCCTCTTCTTATTGTCGGCAGCCACTCTCTCTCTTCACTCCCTCTCCACCGCAGCTCACTTTCTCTCACTTTTCTCTCCCTCTCTCCCTCGGCTTCAAATCCCGACTTCCAGATTCAACTGGACGCCGACGGAAATCTGACCGTTGGATCGTCGTGATTTTCGGGTATGTTGTAGTTCTATCTCTTGTGGTTCTAACCCAACTTGAATCACCTCGATCGGAGGTCGTTTGACCTTTCAAATATGCTTTCTCGTATCAGTCGACGAATCTGTCTTTTGCTGCTCGAATTTCGTATCTTGTTCATGTTGAAGTATCTTGACTCCAGCAGCCTCTAGGACTCATTTTTAGGTTCAACTATTGATTTTTTAGCATGTTTTCATTCTGGTCCAGCCTCTGCAAAGTTCGGTTCACCTTAGATCATCGCGATCTAACGTCGATTTCCAAATCCGTTTGCTGCCACCGGCTGTCCGCCTCTGTTCCAGCTTGTTTCCCTGGCTTGTTAGCCTTATTTAGGTCAGTTTTACTTCTAAATCTTGAGTAGGGCATTGGATTATTCATGGATTAGCTCTATGATGCGATTAGAGGTAGTTCGGTTCACAAATTTGTCTGGTTTAGAGATATTTGTGAAAATCGATTCTGTGGGTGTGCTGGATGCACTGTGTAGCCTCGAGAAATTGCTGTTCTTGATAGTTAGACCGACGTTTGGTAGGCTCGGGTGGCGTGTGTCGAAGTCGAGATAAGTTAGAATGCCAATTGGAGCAATTCCGACGGAATCGGAACAGATTAGGCAAAGTGATTGGCTTAAATATTATAATAAGACGTGACGATTGTGTTTTGAGCATGCATTCGTATGCACTTTATTTATTTGCTATGATATGATAGAATTGCATGCTTAGGGTTCGATCTGAGAGTATCTGGTATTCTGAGCGAGATTTAGAGGGCGAACTTGCTGAGCTGTTAGCTCACCCCTGCTTGGGGATCATCTTTTCAGATGTGTAGGTTTGGCATTGGATCGAACGATGGAGACGATGGAGACAATGGATGGTGCCAATAAGAAGAGGGCGAGTGTTGTTGGTCGTGCTTTTCCTTGCTCAATTGTGGTCAGGGATATTGTATTGCTTCCGCTATTTGGATCGTTAGGTCGGCGACAGGTTCCTGGGATGTCGCGCGTTTATTATCGACTTTCGATCGTCGTGCAGATGTCGCGCGCTCGTGGAGGTTCGGGGCGTGACATTAATGATTTATTGATTTAATAAACCCTTGAGTTTAATTAGATTAGGCTTAGCTTAGGTTAGGACCTAATTAGTTTATTTAGGTTCGAGTGGACCTAAGGCCCGTTCCAAGGTTCAAGGCCCATAATTTATTTCTTAAAGTAAAATATATAATTCAGGCCCATTGTTTAATCAAATTCGTGCAAGGCCTAAGCCCATTTCTAAAGGTTAGCCTATTAAGCCCAATTTGACCATTTCTGGCCCAATTTGTTATCCCAAGCCCAAGTATATTATTGGGCCTTATATTTTAATATTTAAAACTCATAGTTTGGGCCCAATCAATTCAAATTTTCGTCCATGTGTGGCCCATTATCTAAATTAGGTCCAATTTAATATGCTTAGGCCCAATTAGTTTTTTTGGTCCAAATGGCATAAAATTGGGTCCCTGAACCCATTTACTTTCCAAGGCCCATCATATCTCAAGTCTAAATCCTTCTTTGCAACCCATAATTAGCACTTCAAGGCCCAATCCAATCTCTCCGAGACTCACACGCACGGCCCATTATCCACACCCGATTAGCCTAAAGCCCAAATGGGCTTAATTACCCATATTACAACTTAATCACCATTACTAGCCACTAAGACCACACACCATACATGTCACGCCCCGAGTCCCAATCGAGCCCGCGGCATCCCTGCTCATATTGTAACGAACCTTGGCGTATGCCTGGCCTACAACTAGCGACGGCCCAGGATGGACATCGCGGCCAGACGACGCTATGGTCTAGCGCAAAACCTGAAACTTGCGGAAGCGTGCCATCTACACATGCATACATGCTCAAGATATAGGGTAGTATGGAAAGACAATAACACTTTTACAAAAGGAACACAACAATATATATATATCTATTATCGAGCGTTAAGTACAGACTTCCAAAATGAAAACCTCAACTGTGGTCAAGACAGCTACGCTCGCACTAACCCAAAAATCCTAAGCCAGCAATCAGTGGAACTCAGTCCTCCTCAGGCTCCTCCTCGGGATCCTCCTCGGGGTCCTCCTCTGGATCCTCCTCATCAGTGTCCATAGCGTCGCCCTCCTCGTGGCCGTCAATCTCAGAACGTCCTGGGGACGGCAACTCCTGCAGTGGGTCGGGATCGATCACCTCCCCACCATACTCGGCTGGCTGCGACAGGATCGGGTCGTCCTCCATAGGGATCGGAGAATCTCTCTGGGGTCCCTCAAAACCATACAGGCCCTCCCTATACCAGGCCTCGAATCTATGGGGTACAAGGCAGGGTCCACCCTGATCTACTAGTATAGTCGTCACGTGCCTATGCCACATCACAGCATGCATATCAAAATGGAGGGTGATCTGGGTATCCATCTGCACTGGCAGTCCAAAAAGCATCGGCGGTGCAGCCATCACGGGCGACCTGGATCTGAAAAGAAGGGCAACCACCGCCCGTGAGTCGAGGACTCAGCAAGCTCACCACTAATCCTAGCGTAGGGTAGCGTATACTAGTGGGGTCGGTCCTACCCAGTGGGCTAGGTTTGCGTTCTAGGGTTCAGACACTCTCAGTTATCCTCGGGACCAGACCCAGATATATATATACAGACGTATAATTCATAACAATACAGTTCATATCATACAGACGGGCACAAGAAACAATCAAACATGATGCCATATGCGAACTGATGCGGGCCTCAACCGGCCATAACGGATCCCAATGGATCATGCCCGTCTATCACTCCAATTCCCATCAGGGCTCATCCAACAGTGCCACTCGGCGAATTTCCTCAACTGCGTATCTGACGCCTTACTTTGGTTTCTCCCTTTTCTCTCCACTTCCCCGCGTATCAACGCCTCTGGGGCACCTTCTCTTGTCACATCTCTGGTGACTCATGTCATGCTCTCAATGTATGCAGGGCCCACATGATTGCAACCAGCAATTAAGACATAGAGCATGCATGCAATGATATATACGCACATGTACAGAACACATCAAGAAGTCATCAAGTAATCACGTGCTCGTCAAGCCAAACCATGAGAGATCTAGTGCTCCACACACGATTCCTCGGCCAAACAGGCTCATTAGACTCCCTCATACTATCTTTCTGGTTAAACCCATATGAAGTGGAATCCCGTCCTATCGGACTCGGTGACTCGGCCTAAGCCCAAACGCCCATGTTAGCTCCCTGGGAGTCGGTAATCCACGACTAATGATTCAGTGTTTTAATAACCCCTCGGGGGTAGTTGAATTAGGCTTAACTTGGTTTAAGGCCTATTTAGTGGATTCAGGTTCGAATGGGCCTACAGCCCGTTCTAAGGCCCAAGGCCCACAACAGTAGTCAGGTCCACTAGGGTAAGTCGGCCTATTACAGGGTTCTAAGGTATTTAGTCAAGTTGGGCCCAATAAGATTTAAGGTCCAATGAAGTGAGTTAGGCCCATTAACCCAAGTTGGGCCTATTAAATTAAGTTGGGTCCAATTAGTTCCAAGGCCCATTGACCCATCATAGGCCCATGAATTAATTCTAAAATCAAATATATAATCCGGGCCCATTATTATAATTAAATTCGGGTAGGGCCCAAGCCCATTTACGAAGACTAGCCTATTAAGCCCATTTAGTCAAGTTTAGGCCCAATTCATCCTCCTAAGCCCGTGTACATTAATGGGCCCTATGGTTGATGTCCAAAATTATAATTGGGCCCAATAAATTCCAATTTTCGTCCATTAAAGGCCCATTACCAAGAATTGGGCCCAAAAGTTCCAAATTGGCCCATTTAGTAGAGAATTAGGTCCCCAAGCCCACTAGTTTGCTTTGGCCCATCACCACTCACGCCTATATCCCCCATTCGGCCCATACTTGGCCTTTCAAGGTCCAATTGCCATGTCATTAGCCCATACCTTAGGCCCATTCACAACACATAATTAACTTAAAGCACAATTAAGCCTAATTGCACATATTAAGCCATAATCACCTTGATTACCACTAATACCACACATCATACACGCATACAACCAACCTAGGCGAGGATTAGGGGGTACGCTTACCTAGAGGGGCGGACGGTGGCGGCTTGATGGCGTCGGGACGGGCGGAGGCCGACGGCAACGACGGCGGCTACACGCGGAGGAGGGAGCAAGAGAGAGATCAGGTCGGGCCGGTGTTCATAGGGCCTTATGGCCGTGGAAAACTAAGAGACAAGGGACCATGGGGGCTCACCTACACGCGGACGAGGCTGGTGGAGGCGGTCGGACGGTGGCGGGACGGCGACGTAGGCGGACGGTGGCTAGACGAAACCGAGAGAGAGAGAAACGGTGAGGGTTGGTTCGGGTTTCATGAGGCTCCAAAGCCATGGGGACAGCAAGGAAAGAAGACTTACCAAGATGGGGTGGCGGTCCGTGGCGGTTGGAGGCGTCGGACGGTGGCGGCGGGGTGAACGACGGCGGCTTCGGGCGGCGGACGAAGAAGAACGAAGAAGAAGAACACGAGAGGGAGAGGGGAATGGAGGGGTGATCGGCCGAAATGGGAGGGAGGAGAGAGAGAGAGAGAGAGATTATAGGGATTATAATGGAAATAAAATAAAGGGTTAATGGGGTTAGGTTTGCAAATAGTGACCTTGATGTGAGTGACGGATTTGCATTGGAAATTGGGCCATGATTGATTGATTTGACACTTGATTGATTGATGTGACATCTGATTTGACTTGCCTCGATTTGCGTGCCCAAATGCACCGATCGGGTCCCTAGCGCGAACGGATTTTGGACTGGATTTGGTGTCGGTCTATCGAATCCACTCTCAAAAATCCTAATTCGACTAATTCCAAGGACTGAGCATTTACCGGGGGCATTTCGGTAATTTTCCCTTTCACGTCTTGCTTCACGACGTGCACCGGCTGTCTGACCTTCAGTCGACATTTCTGAAACCGATTTCATTTCTTCATTGTGTTTATCTTACTAATTCGGTTGTCCAATGTCGGATTCCATTTTGTGGTCAATTTCATTATATACCGACTCTGTCTCAGTCTCAGACCAACGGGCGGCTGATTTGGAAAAATTCCCAGATAGCCTTTCCCCTTCGATTGGTCATCCCAGGGTAGCTAATCCTGAGTGAGCGTCGACCAGAGTGTATTAACGAAGCATTTCCATGCGTTTAGAAATTCCGACAAATGGGTCGAATTTTCAGACTGTCACACATCCAATTGGCTTTTGTCCCAATATTCCTTTCTTCGCTCTCCCATGTAGCTCCTTCGGTTCCATGGTGCTCCCAGATGACCTTGACCAATGGAATTGTCTTGTTCCTGAGCACTTGCTCCTTACGATCTTCAATCCTTACTGGCCTTTCCACATAAGAGTCGCGGTCATTCATTTCAATGACTTCATGATCGAGTATATGGCCAGGATCTGGCTCATACTTCCTCAGCATCGACACATGAAACACGTCGTGAATCTGCGACAAGTTCGGTGGTAGTGCCAGACGATAAGCCAGTGTCCCGATCTTCTCCAAAATCTCGAATGGCCCAACGAATCTGAGACTCAGCTTCCCTTTCTTGCCAAACCGAGATAATCCTCGCATCGGCGACACCTTCAGAAAGACATGATCTCCAACTTGAAATTCCAATGGCTTACGTCTCTTGTGTCACGCCCCGTGTCACGCCCCGAACCCCAATCGAGCCCGCGACATCCCTGCTCATATCGTGAAGAACCCTGCGTACGCCTGGCCTACGAGTAGCGACGGCCCAGGATGCACATCGCGGCCAAGCTACGCTAGCGCAGAACGACAACAATCTGAAACCTGCGGAAGCGTGCCTTCTATACATGCTTACATACACAAGATAGTAGGGTAGTACGGAAAGACAAGAACACTTTTACAAAAAGGAGACAACATTATATATATATACATAGAGCGTTAAGTACAGACCCCAAAAAGAAAACCTCAACTACGGTCATGACATCTACGCTCTCAAAATCTAAACCAGCGACAGTGGGACTCAGACCTCCTCAGGCTCCTCCTCGGGATCCTCCTCGGGGTCCTCCTCTGGATCCTCCTCGTCAGTGTCCATGGCGTCACCCTCATCGTGGCCGTCAATCTTAGAACGTCCTGGGGACGGCAACTCCTGCAGTGGGTCGGGGTCGATCACCTCGCCACCATACTCGGCTGGCTGCAACAGGATAGGGTCGTCCTCCATAGGGATCGGAGAATCTCTCTGGGGTACCTCAAAGCCATACAGGCCCTCCCTATACCAGGCCTCGAATCTATGGGGTACAAGGTAGGGTCCACCCTGATCTACTAGTACAGTCGTCACATGCCTATGCCACAACGTGGCGTGCATATCAAAATGGAGGGTGATCTGGGTATCCATCTGCATTGGCAGTCCAAAAAGCATCGGTGGTGCAGCCATCACGGGTCACCTGGATCTGAAAAATGAAGGGCAACCACCGCCCGTGAGTCGAAACTCAATAAGCTCACCACTAATCCTAACGTAGGATAGCGCATACTAGTGGGGTCGGTCCCATCCAGTGGACTAGGTTCGCGGTCCAGGGTTCAGACACTCTCAGTCCCCTCGGTACCAGGCCCTCAACGCCATAGTAGACAGGCAAGGCATATCAACGTAATTCAAAATACACAAACGGCAATAATAAGCAGTCAACCACAATGCCATATGCAAATGAAGCAGGCCTCAGTCGGCCATATCGGATCCCAATGGATCATGCCCGTCTTCACTCCAATTCCCATCAGGGCTCATCCAACAGTGCCACTTGGCCAATTTCCTCAACTGCGTATCTGACGCCTTACGTTGGTTGCTCCCTTTTCCCTCCATTTCCCCCGCGTAACAATGCCTCTGGGCACCTTCTCTTGTCACATCTCTGGTGACTCATGCCATGCTCTCAATGTATGCGGGGCCCACATGATTGCAACCAGCAAATCAGACATAGAGCATGCATGCAACGTTTACACAAGTGCACAAGCAGAGCACCACAAGAATCATGCCAGTAATTCACTCTATTTAGCAATACAATGTCACAGGGACCCAGTGCTCTACAATCAGTCCCTAAGTAAACCCAACCTGATCAACATCATCTCGGAACTCACTACATGGAACTCGGTCCAGGCAATCCCAGTTAACGTCAGTCCGCGGGGGATGAGTAACCCATGATTAATGATTTAGGGATTTAATAAACCCCTGAGTTTAATTAAGTTGAGCTTAGCTTAGGTTAGGATCAAATTCATTTAATTAAGTCCAATTGGGCCTGAGGCCCGTTCTAAAGTCCATGGCCCATAATTAAATTCTTAAGTCAATTATATAATTAAGGCCCAATGACCAAATCGGGTCCATATAATTTAGTTGGGTCCACTAATGTTCAAGGTCAAAAGAGGTGGGTTAGGCCCATTAGGCCGAAATGGGCCTATTAAATTCAGTTGGGCCCATTTAGGTACTAAGGCCCACCAACCAATCATAGGCCCATAATTTAATTCTTAATTCAATAAATAATTCAAGCCCACTTTTATAATTGAATTCGGGTAGGGCCCAAGCCCATTTTCGAAAACTAGCCTATTAAGCCCAATTAGGTCGTTATAGGCCCAATTCGTCCTCCTAAGCCCATGTACGTGATTGGGCCTCACATTTTAACATTCAAAACATAGTTTAGGCCCAAGTGAATTATCATTTTCGTCCATAAAGGCCCACCATTACAAATTAGGTCCAATTAGATTTGTTTAGGCCCAATTAGCTTAGAATTAAATCCCGAAGCCCAATAGAACCCTTCGGCCCATTACATTACACGCCCATTTCGCCCATTGCAGCCCTTAATTAACAATTCAAGGCCCAAATCCATTTTCCCAAGAGGCCCACACGCACGGCCCATTAACCCCCATGGTTAGTCTAAGCCCATTTTGCCTAATCACTCACATTACACACTAATCACCATTACAAGCTACTAATACCACATACCACACACATATGCAAGTAGCCTAAACTAGGATTAGAGGATGGAGCTTACCGGTGGGCGGCCGAAGACGACGAAGGTGGGGTGGACGGTCGGCGGCGTTCACGGCGGCTAGGTGAGAAACCGAGAGAGAGTGAGCGACGGTGAGGATTTGGCCGGCCCATTGTGGCCCACAAGGCCATGGGAATGAGAAGAAGAGGGCGTGAGGGGCTTACCTAGGTGAGGAAGTGGTCGGTGATGGTTGGAGATGGCCGGACGGCGACGTGGACGGTGGCTGCTCAAACGAGGAAGAGAGGGAGAGATGAGGTTCGGTCGGGTCTTCATGGGGCTCCTTGGGCCACGGAACAACAAGGGAAAGGGCTTAGAAGACTTACCGGAATGAAGACAAGGCCGGCTGAGGTGGTTGGACGGCTCGGCGGGGACGGGAACGACGACGACGACGATGGTTGCTAGAGAGACCGAGAGAAGAGGAGAGGGTCACGGGCTGGTCGGGCTTAACCAAAGGCCTCATGGCCACGAGAAGGAAGAGAAGAAGGGTTGAGGAGGCCTACCTTGGTGAGGGATGGCGGCTGGAGGTGGCCGACGACGTCGGCTTCACGGCGGACGGCGGCCGGCGTTGAACGAAAGGGAGGGAGAGCAACCGAGAGAGAGAGAGACTTCGGGTGAGGGAGAGAGAGAGAGAGTGTGGCCGAAAGTTTGAGGGGTGAGGAGAGAGAGTGAGAGATTATAATGGTCAAAAATCAATTCAATTAGATAGTGGGTTAGGTTTGCAAATAGTAACATGATGTGTACTTTGACTAGATTTGATTTCATGGGGAATTGTGCCATGATTGATGTGATTGATGGATTGACATGACACTTGATTGATGTGACATTTGATTGATTTCACATCTGATTTGACTTGCCTCGATTTGCGTGCCAAATGCACCGATCGGGTTCCGAGCGCGAACGGATTTTGGACCGGGTTTGGTGTCGGACTATCGAATCTACTCTCAAAAATCCTAATTAATCTTATTCTAAGGACTGAGCATTTACCGGGGGCATTTCGGTAATTTTCCCTTCACGTCTTGCTTCTCGACGTGCACCGGCTGTCTGACCTTCAGTCAACATTTCTGAAACCGATTTCATTTCTTCATTGTGTTTGTCTTACTGATTCGTTTGCCAAGGTCGAATTTCATTTTGTGGTCAATTTCATTAAATACCGACTCAGTCTCAGTCTCAGACCAACGGGCGGCTGATTGGGAAAAATTCCCAGATAGCCTTTCCCCTTCGGTTGGTCATCTCAGGGTAGCTAATCCTGAGTGAGCGTCGACTAGAGTGTATTAACGAAGCATTTCCATTCATTTAGAAATTCTGACAATTGGGTCAAATTTTCAGACTGTCACATCTTGTCTGCATAACTCTTCTGCCTACTCTGGGCAGTCCTTATCTGTCTCTAATCACCTTGACTGTCTCTCTTGACTGTTGAACTAACTCTGGGCCTGTTATGCTCTTCTCGCCAACTTCATCCCAGCAGATTGGTGTCCTGCAGGCCCTTCCATACAACGCTTCGAATGACGCCATCTTTCTTCTTAACAAACAGCACTGGAGCTCCCCACGGTGAAGCACTGGGGCGGATAAATCGTTTATCCAACAGCTCTTGCATTTGCACTTTTAATTCCTTCAGTTCAGATAGTGCCATCCTATACGGTGCCTTTGAAATTGGTTCTGTTCCAAGTGCCAACTCAATCACGAACTCCACTTCACGCTCTGGTGGCAAACCAGGCAACTCCTTAGGGAATACGTCGGGGTATTCTCTCACTACAGGCACGTCCTCTAGCTTCACTTCTTGAGCCGAGGAATCTATCACCGATGCAAAAATCCTAGGCAACCCTGATCCATCAGCCTGGTTGCTTCTAGTGCCGAAATCCAAGGGATCGATGTTCCCACCTCGATTCCCTTTAAATTCATACCCAGGGTGTGTGACAGTCTGAAAATTCGACCCAATTGTCAGAATTTCTAAATGAATGGAAACGCTTCGTTAATACACTCTAGTCGACGCTCACTCAGGATTAGCTACCCTGAGATGACCAACCGAAGGGGAAAGGCTATCTGGAAATTTTTCCCAATCAGCCGCCCGTTGGTCTGAGACTGAGACTGAGTCGGTATTTAATGAAATTGACCACAAAATGAAATTCGACCTTTGGCAAACGAATCAGTAAGACAAACACAATGAAGAAATGAAATCGGTTTCAGAAATGTTGACTGAAGTCAGACAGCCGATGCACGTCGAGAAGCAAGACGTGAATGGAAAATTACCGAAATGCCTCCGATAAATGCTCAATCCTTAGAATGAGACCAATTAGGATTTTTGATAGTAGATTCGATAGACCGACCCCAAATCCAGTCCAAAATCCGTTCGCGCTCGGACCCGATCGGTGCATTTGGCACGCAAATCGAGGCAAGTCAAATCAGATGTCACATCAATCGGATGTCACATCAATCAATCAAGTGTCAATCACATCAATCATGGCACAATTTCCAAGAATGTCAATCAAATCAAGTCCATCAATCAATGTCACTATTTCACCAACTCCACCATAATCTCTATTTTGGATTTTAGTGTCTTATAATCTATTTCTCTCTCTCCTCCCCTCATTATTTTCGGCCAACCTCTCTCTTCCTCACCCGAACTCTCCCTCTCCCTCTCGGTCTCTCCCGTTCGCTCGCCCGGCCGCCGTGCGCCACCGTCCGCCGCCCCATTCCGTCGCGTCGTTCACCATCATCCTTCATTCCCTTGCCACGGTAAGTCTCTCTCCTCCCCTTCCCTTGTCGTTTCGTGGCTTGAAAGCCACCTTGGAGCCGTCCCCGACCTCACCCCTCTCTTCCTCTCTCTCGTCCGTGTAGCCGACCGCCGCGAACGCCGCCCGTCGCCGTCGTCCAGCCACCTTCGGCCCCCACACCGTCTCGGTAAGCCCCTCACGCCCTCTCCTTCTCATTCCCCGTGGCCTTGTGAGCCCCGATGGGCCGGCCAAATCTTCATCGTCACTCACTCTCTCTCGGTCCCTCCTCTAGCCGCCGCCGTCGCCGTCCCTTTTCCCGCCGACCAGCCGCCGTGACTAGCCCCTCTAGGTAAGCTTCATCCCC
>JAGVVM010023032.1:0-13364 GCA_019149425.1 Psidium friedrichsthalianum | reverse complement strand
GCCCGCGACACCCCTGCTCATCTTAAGAACCCTGCGTACTCGCCTGGCCGACCGTAGCGCGGCCAAGGATGCAAATCGCGGCCAAGCTACGCTAGCGCAAACGACAATCATGCGAAACTCTGCGGAAGCGTAGCCTTCTCGCAGCTACATGCACAGGTAGTAAGGGTAGTATGGAAAGACAAAAACACTTTACGAAAAGGAATACAACCTCAATTAATATATGATCAAGCTTGAATACAGACCCCAAAATAAAATCTCATTGTTGGTCAAGACAGCTACGCTCGCTCAAACTCCAACAGATCCTGTCCATCAGCAGTGGAACTCAGTCCTCCTCAGTCTTCCTGCCTCGGGATCCTCATCTGGGCTCTCCTGTGATCCTCCCCCCTGCGATCAGTGTCCATAGCGTCACCGCTCATCATGGCCGTCAACGTCAGCGCGTCCTGGGACGGGCAACTCCTGCAGTGGGTCGGGTCGTCACCTCGACACCATACTCGGCCGACTGCAACAAGATCGGGTCGTCCCATAGGGATAGTGGAGGTCTCTCTGAGGTCCCTCAAAACATACGGCCCTCCTCTATACTTCTGGATGCCTCAATCTATGGGGTAACCTAGGTAGGGTCCACCCTGATCTACTAGTACATGTCGTCACAGTGCCTATGCCACAGCGTGGCGTGCATATCAAAATGGAGGTGATTCTTGGTATCCATCTGCATTGCAGTGCCAAAAAGCATCGGGTGGTGCAGCCATCACGGGTACCTGGATCTGTAGATGGAGGGCAACCACCGCCCTAGATCGACAAGGTCAAGTAAGCTCACAGCACTAATCCTAACGTAGATAGCGTATACTAGGGGGTCGGTCCTATCCAGTAGACTAGGTTCGCGGCCAGGGTTCAGACACTCTCTCCCCTCGGTGCCAGACCCAACATGCATAAACCAAAGTGCAATTCAAAGCAGTATAGTTCATATCATACAGACGGGCACAAGAATAGCCAAACATGATGCCATATGCAATGATGCAGGCCTCAACCGGCCATGTCGGATCCCAGTGGATCATACTCAGGCCTCAATCGGCCATAACGGATCCCAATGGATCATGCCCGTCTATCACAATCCAAATCCCATCAGGGCTCACCCAACAGTGCCACCTCGGCATATTCCTCAACTGCGTATCTGACGCCTTACGTTGGTTTCCTCCCTTTTCCTCCATTTCCCCGCGAACGACGCCTCTTGGGCACCTTCTCTTGTCACATCTCTGGTGCACACATGCCATGCTCTCAATGTATGCGGGGCCCACACGATTGCAACCAGCAAATCAAGACACAGAGCATGCATGCAATGGTATGTATGCACAAGTACGGAGCACATCAAGAAGTCATCAAAGATCACGTGCTCGTCAAGCCAAACCATGAGAGAATCAAATGCCCCACACACACTGTTTCTCAGCCAGACAGGCTCAAAGAATATCTCATACTATCTCTCTGGTTAAACCCATATAAATTTGAATCCATCTTAGCGAACTAGGTAACTCCGGCTAAGTCCAATCACCCATGTTATTCCCTGGGAGTCGGTAACCCACGATTAATGATTTAGTATTTAATAACCCCTCAAGTGGTAATTAATTTAGACTTGGCTTGGGTTAAGGCCAATTAGTAGATTTAGACTCGAATGGACCTAAAGCCCGTTCTAAGGCCCAAGGCCCACAACAATAGTTAGGTCCACTAGGGTAAGTCGGCCCATCATAGTGTTCTAAGCCCATTAATTAAGTTGGGCCCAATAGGATTCAAGGTTAAATGAAGGGGGTTAGGCCCATTAGACCAAGTTAGGCTTATTAAATTAAGTTGGGTCCAATTAGTATCTAAGGCCCATTAACCAAATATAGGCCCATGAATTAATTTTAAAATCAATTATATGATTCAGGCCCATTATTATTAAATTTTCGTGTAGGGCCCAGGCCCATTTTCAAAAGTTGGTCAATTAGGCCCAATTAGTCTATTTTAAGCCCAATTAGTCATCCTAGGCCCATGCACACTATTGGGCCTTATCTTTTAATATCCATTTACAATTTAGGCCCATTCAATTAAAATTTTCGTCCATATAAGGCCCATTATCAATTTTGGGTTTCGAGAGTTCCAAATTGGCCCAATTAGTGTAAAATTAGAACCCCAAGCCCATTAGTTTGCTTAGGCCCCCACACCTCACGCCTAGCCCATCAATTTCGGCCCACTTGAGACGATTTTCGGCCCAATTCCATCAACCACAGCCCACACCTTAGGCCCATCCACAAATTCATAATTAACCTAATGCACAATTAAGCCTAATGGCATATATTATGTCATAACCACCTTGATTAGCCACTAACACAACCATCCACACATATACATACTAGCCTAAACTAGGATTAGAGGATGGAGCTTACTATTGAGGGCCGGGACGGACGGTGGAGGCGGCTCAAGCTCCGGCGGCCGAATGGTTTCGCGGCCTACAAGGAGAAACCGGGAGAGAGAGAGACGGTGTCACGGTTTGGTCGGGCTCCAAGGGGTCTCAAGTCACGAAATGAAGATAGGAAGGACCGGGAGGCTTACCGTGATGAGGTGGTGGCCGACGAAAGCCGGACGGTGCGGAACGACGACACGGACGGCGGCTCGGGCGGACGGCTACGCGAACGAGAGAGAGAAGAGAGGATGAGGTCGGGGTTTCACGGCTTCATGGCCACGATACAAGAAGGAGAAGAACAAGCAAAGCTCACCTAGACGTCGGCTTGGAGGATGATGGTCGGATGAAGACGACGGGAGGCGGCGACGGCGACTTCACGGCGGCGACGGGCGAGGAGCCGAAGAAGAAGAAAACGAAGAAGGGAGGGAGAGAGGGAGTATTCGGCCGAATGGGTGGGAGGAAGGGAGGAGAGAGAGAGAGGGATTATAATCCACAAAAATCCAAAAATGAAGATTATAGGGGTAGGTGTAATAGTGACATGGATGTGATGGATTTGCCTTGGGAATTGAACCTTGATTGACGTGATTGATGGATTGATTTGACACTTGATTGATTGATGTGACATCTGATTTGACTTGCCTCGATTTGCGTGCCAAATGCACCGATCGGGTCCCGAGCGCGAACGAATTCTGGACTGGATTTGGTGTCGGTCTATTGAATCCACTCTCAAAAATCCTAATTAGTCTCATTCTAAGGACTGAGCATTTACCGGGGGCATTTCGGAAATTTTCCATTCACGTCTTGCTTCTCGACGTGCACCTGCTGTCTGACCTTCAGTCGACATTTCTAAAACCGATTTCATTTCTTCATTGCGTTCATCTTACTAATTCGATTGTCCATCGTCGAATTTCATTTTGTGGTCAATTTCATTAAATACCGACTCTGCCTCAGTCCCAGACCAACGGGCGGCTGATTGAGAAAAATTCCCAGATAGCCTTCCCCTTCGGTTGGTCATCTCAGGGTAGCTAATCCTGAGTGAGCGTCGACTAGAGTGTATTAATGAAGTGTTTCCATTCATTTAGAGATTCTGACAATTGGGTCGAATTTTCAGACTGTCACATCCGGCCCCTCCACCGGTAAGCCCCATCCCCTAATCCTAGTTTATGCTAGTATGTATATGTGTGGATGGATGTGGAGTGGCTAATTAAGGTAATTAGTGAGCATTATGTGAAGTTAAGCCTATGGGCCTTGGATTAGTTTAACTTCACATAATGCTCACTAATTACCTTAATTAGCCACTCCACATCCATCCACACATATACATACTAGCATAACTAGGATTAGGGGATGGGGCTTACCGGTGGAGGGGCCGGATGTGACAGTCTGAAAATTCGACCCAATTGTCAGAATCTCTAAATGAATGGAAACACTTCATTAATACACTCTAGTCGACGCTCACTCAGGATTAGCTACCCTGAGCTGACCAACCGAAGGGGAAAGGCTATCTGGAATTTTTCCCAATCAGCCGCCCGTTGGTCTGAGACGAGACAGGGTCGGTATTTAATGAAATTGACCACAAAATGAAATCCGACATTGGACAATCGAATTAGTAAGGTGAACACAATGAAGAAATGAAGTCAGTTCCAGAAATGTCGACTGAAGGTCAGACAGCCGGTGCACGTCGAGAAGTAAGACGTGAATGGAAAATTACCGAAATGCCCCCCGGTAAATGCTCAGACCTTAGAATGAGACTAATTAGGATTTTTGAGAATAGAATCGAGGGACCGACACCAAATCCAATCCAAAATCCGTTCGCGCTTGGGACTAGATCGGTGCATTTGGCACGCAAATCGAGGCGGGTCAAATCAGTTGTCACATCAATCGGATGTCACATCAATCTTGGCACAATTTCCAAGGCATGACAATCCATCAATCCATCCATCAACTTGTCAAGTACAAGTCTAATCCTAAACACTATTACCCTCTAACCACCCCACTACTTGATTTTTCATTTTTTTGAAAAATTGGATTATAATGTATCTACTCTCTCTCTCCTCCCTCATTCTCATTTTCGGCCACCCCTCACTCCCTCTCTCTCTCTCCCGATCACTCTCTCTCTCGGCCCCTCCTCTCGTTCGCTCGCCGCCCGCCGCGAAGCCGCCGCCACCGTCCAAGCCGTCGCCTCCGTCCGGCCACCACCGACCACCACCTTGTCTTGGTAAGTCTTCCAGCCCTTCTTACCCTCATTTCGCGACTTGAGACCCCGAGAAGACCGCCGGCCAGACCCTAAACGCTTCTCTCTCTCTCGGCTTGTCCGTCCGCCGCCCGCCCCGTCGCCGACGTCCCCTCACCGTCCGGCCCCCACGGCTGGTCCCCCATGCTCCCTTACTCCTCTAATGTGCCTCACTCCTTATTTTGGCCATGGACAGCCCCTCGAACAGCCCGGAACCGCCGCCAAGCCGCCGTCCCTCTCCGCTCGGCCGTGGACCCATTCGCCGCCGTTCGTCCGCCCCGTCGTCGTCACCGATCCCGACCCCTCTAGGTAAGCTTTACTCACTAATCTTGACCTAGGCTAGTTGTATGCATATGTGGTTGGTTGGTTTAGTTTCTAATCTAGGGGATTAGTGGATAATGTGCAAAATTTGTTGCTAATCGGGTTTAGACCATTCGGGTTTGGCATTGGGCCGTGTGTGTGGGCCGCGTGAGGAGAGAATTTGGGCCTCGGGATGATTTGTTTGGGCCGAAATTGGTGAAATGGGAGTGTTCTATAATGGGCCTAAGTGAACTAATGGGCTTGGGGTTCTAATTTGCTGCTAATTAGGCCTAAACAAGTCTAATTGGACCCAATTTGGTTAATGGGCCTTGTATGGACGAAAATGAGTATTAATTGGGCCCAATTTGTAATTAAATTATTAAATCATAAGGCCCAATGATGCATATGGGCTTAGGACATCATTTTGGGCCTAAAATGGACTAATTGGGCCAATTTGACCAACTTGTGAAATTGGGCTTGAGCCCTACCCGAATTAACATTTATAATGGGCCTTAATTACATAATGGACTTAAGATTTAATTAATGGGCCCAAGATTGGTCATGGGCCTTAGTTACTAATTGGGCCTTACTTAATTTAATAAGCCCAACTTGGTTCAATGGACCTAAACCATTCCTTGGGACTTCGAACCTTAATGGGCCCAACTCAATTATTGGGCCTAGAACACTGTGATGGGCCGACTTATCTTAGTGGACTTAATTACCCTTGTGGGCCTTGGGCCTTGGACCGGGCTTAGGGCCCATTTGAACTTGAACCCTCTAATTGGGCCTTGACCACTTTGCCTAATTCGACTATAACCAAGGGGTTAATAAAACACTGAATCATTAGTCGTGGGACATTGACTCCCAGGGGACTGATCTGAGTGAATGGGCTTAGGCCGAATTATCGAGTCCGCTGAGAGGAGAATTCTAAGTCATATGGGCTTGGCTAGTGAATGGTTTGAGACACGCTTTCGAGCCAGTCTGGTTGGGAGACTGTATGTGGAGTGCTAGCCCTCTTATAATTCGGCTTGATGAGCACGTAATTCTTTGATGATCTCTTGATATGCTTTGTGCTGTGTTTATGCACCATTTCATGCATGCTCTGTGTTCGATTGGCTGATTGCAATCATGTGGGCCCCGCATACATCGAGAGCATGGCATGAGTCACCAGAGACGTGACATGAGAATGTGCCCTGATGGGAAATGGAGAGAAAAGGGAGGCCAACGTAAGGCGTCCGAGACGCAGTGTGGTATTTGCCGTGTGGCACTGAGAATGAGCCTGATGGGAATTGGAGTGATAGACGGGCATGTTCCATAGGGAACCGATATGGCCGACTGAGGCCTGTTTCATTTGCATGTGGCATTGTGATTGATTGCTGTTATTGCCGTCTGTATATTTGAATCGCCTTGATATGCCTTGCCTGTCTTACTTTCGTGTTGAGGGATTGGTACCGAGGGAACCAAGAGTGTCTGAACCATGGACCGCGAACCTAGTCCACTGGATAGGACTGACCCCACTAGTATACGCTATCCTGCGTTAGGATTAGTGGTGAGCTTGCTGAGTTTCGACTCACGGGCGGTGGTTGCCCTTCTTTTACAGATCCAGGTCACCCATGATGGCTGCACCGCCGATGCTTTTTGGACTGCCAGTACAGATGGATACTGAGATCACCCTCCATTTTGACATGCACGCCACTCTGTGGCATAGGCATGTGACTACTGTGTTAGTAGATCAGGGTGGACCTTACCTTGTACCCCATAGATACGAGGCCTGGTTTAGAGAGGGCCTGTATGGCTTCGAGGGACCTCAGAGAGACTCCCCGATTCCCATGGAGGACGACCCAATCTTGTTGCAGCCAGCAGAGTATGGTGGCGAGGTGATCGACCCCGACCCACTGCAAGAGATGCCGTCCCCAGGACGTTCCGAGATCGATGGCCATGAGGAGGGTGACGCCATGGACACAGATGAGGAGGATCCAGAGGAGGACCCAGAGGAGGATCCCGAGGAGGAGCTGGAGGTGGACTGAGTTCCGCTGTTTCTGGTCTAGATTTTGAGAGCGTAGATAGCTTGACCATAGTGAGGTTTTCTTTTGGGGTCTGTACTGAACGCTCTATATATATATATGATGTTGCTTTCCTTTTGTAAAAGTGTTCTTGCCTTTTTATACTACCCTGTATCTTGTGCATGTATGTATGTATAGAAGGCACGCTTCCGTAGGTTTTCGATTGTTGTCGGTTTGCGCTAGCGTCGCTTGGCCGCGATGAGCATCCTGGGCCGTCGCTACTCGTAGGCCAGGCGTACGCCGGGATTCGTTGATGTTTATGAACAGGGGTGTCGCGTGCTCGATTGGGGTTCGGGGCGTGACACGGACACGGCGGCTGGACGGCGACGGAACGGGCGGAGGACGGTGGATCTCGCGGCGGCTAAGAGGAACCGAGAGAGAGAGAGAGAAGTGTGAGGTGAGTTCGGGGTTCTCCATGGCCACGGAAATAGCAAGGACAAGGCCAAGGGAACTCACCAAGACAACGGGGAGACAGGACGGTGGCGACGGCAGCCGACGACGACGACGGCGGAAGCTCACGGGCGGCCGGCTACACGAAACCGAGAGAGAGAGAGGGACGGTGAGGTCGGGTCCGGCTCATCCAAGGTCAAACGGAGGGAGGAAAGGTCAAGGAAACTCACCGTGGGAGGTTGAGATGGTGATGGTGGCGGCCGATGGCGATGACGGGACGGTGACGGCGGCGTCGCGGTGGCCGGCGAGCGAACGAGAGGGAGGGTCGAGAGAGGGAGAGCGATCGGGAGAGAGGGAGAGGGAGTGAGGGGTGGCCGAAAATGAGAATGAGGGAGGAGAGAGAGAGTAGATAGATTATAATCCAAATTTTCAAAAAATGAAAATCAAGTAGTGGGGTGGTTAGAATAGTGTGATGGATTGACATTGTACTTGACATGTTGATTGATTGATGTGCATGGGAACTTGTGCCGCGATTTGATGGATTGGATTGACAAGACATTGATTGATTTGACAACTGATTTGACTCGCCTCGATTTGCGTGCCAAATGCACCGATCGGATCCCGAGCGCGAACGAATTTTTGACTGATTTTAGTGTCGGTCTATCGAATCTATTCTCAAAAATCCTAATTAGTCTCATTCTAAGGTCTGAGCATTTACCGGGGGCATTTCGGTAATTTTCCATTCACGCCTTGCTTCTCGACGTGCACCGGCTGTCTGACCTACAGACGACATTTCTGAAACTGACTTCATTTCTTCATTGTGTTTATCTTACTAATTCGATTGTCCAATGTCGGATTTCATTTTGTGGTCATTTTCATTAAATACCGACCCTGTCTCAGTCTCAGACCAACGGGCGGCTGATTGTGAAAAATTCCCAGATAGCCTTTCCCCTTCGGTTGGTCATCCCAGGGTAGCTAATCCTGAGTGAGCATCGACCAGAGTGTATTAACGAAGTATTTCCATTCATTTAGAATTTCTAACAATTGGGTCGAATTTTCAGACTGTCACAATTCTTCCCTTCTTATAAAAATTTCGTCCTCGAAATTTACAATACACAAGTTCCACCTCTCCAAACAAAAATTACACTGGTCTACTCAAACAGATACGGGTATTTCCTCTTCATCTCGTCTTCACTCTCCATGTAGCTCCTTCGGTTCCATGGTGTTCCCAGATGACCTTGACCAGTGGAATCGTCTTGTTCCTGAGTACTTGCTCCTTACGATCTCGATCCTGACTGGCCTCTCCACGTACGAGACGCGGTCATCCATTTCAATGACTTCATGATCGAGTATATGGCCAGGGTCCGGCTCATACTTCCTCAACATCGATACATGAACACGTTGTGAATCTGCGATAAGTTCGGCGGCAGTGCTAGACGATAAGCCAGTGTCCCGAGCTTCTCCAGAATCTCGAATGCCCAACGAATCTTGGACTTAGCTTTCCTTTCTTGCCAAACCGAGATAGTCCTCGCATCGGCGACACCTTCAGAAAAACATGATCCCCAACTTGAAATTCCAATGGCTTACGTCTCTTGTCTGCGTAGCTCTTCTGCCTACTCTGGGCGGTCCTCAGCCTATCCCTGATCACCTTGACTGCCTCCACTGATGTTGAACCAACTCTGGGCCTGTTATACTCTTCTCACCAACCTCGTCCCAACAGATTGGCGTCCTGCAGGCCCTTCCATACAATGCTTCAAACGGTGCCATCCTGATACTCTGCTGGTAGCTGTTGTTGTAGGCGAATTCCATAAGGTGCAACTGCTCTTCCCAGCCACCTTTGAAGTCTATAACACACGCTCTCAGCATATCCTCCAAAGTCTGTATGGTCCTTTCTGACTGCCCATCAGTCTGAGGGTGGTAGGCCGTACTGAATCTTAACTCTGTTCCTAGAGCACCCTGCAGACTCTTCCAGAATGTGGCTGTGAAACGAGGATCTCTGTCTGATACAATGCTTACTGGCACTCCATGCAATCTTACAATCTGCCTCACGTATCAGTTCAGCTAGCTTCTCCAATGTGGAATCCTTTCGCACTGCGATAAAATGCGCAGACTTGGTCAATCTGTCCACTATCACCCAGATTGAGTCATTTCCTCTCTGACTTCTTGGCAATCCCGTCACGAAATCCATGGTGATGTGCTCCCACTTCCATTCTGGGATCTCCAATGGTTGCAACAGCCCTCCAGGCTTGCAATGCTGTGCCTTTACTTGTTGACATGTCAAGCACTTGGCTACATGCTTAGCCACATCCACCTTCATTCCATTCCACAATAGTGCTGACGCAGATTCTGGTACATCTTCGTACTTCCAAGGTGGATACTATAATTGCTCCTGTGAGCCTCTGCAGAAATTCTTTCCTTCAACTCCTCGTCGTTTGGCACGCACAGACGTCCTCTAAACTTCAATATCCCGTCTTCAGTCACCTTGAAATCATCTTTCCTCTCTTCTGCATCCATCCTCACGATCTTCTGGATATCAGGGTCCGTAGGCTGTAATTCCTTGATCTTCAGCTGAATCTCTGGTTCAATCTGTAGAGCAGCCATCAGGCTTGAGAGACTTCCTACTTCGACTTTGAACTCAGAGTCCCTGATTTCTTCCAACAACATCCATTCTTTCACCATCATATGCGCAACGCTCGACTTTCTGCTCAAAGCATCCGCCACCTTGTTCGCCTTTCCTGGATGGTAAAGGATATCACAGTCGTAGTCCTTCAGCAGCTCCATCCATCGACGCTGTCTCATGTTAAGCTCCTTCTGCGAGAATAAGTACTTTAGACTCTAGTGGTCCGTATATATCTGGAATTTCTCTCCCACCAGATAGTGCCTCCAAATCTTCAGTGCGAACACTATCGCGGCCAACTCCAGGTCGTGCGTGGGTAATTCATCTCATGTGGTCTCAATTGTCGAGACGCATACGCCACTACTCGTCCATGTTGCATCAAGACACATCCTAGACCTCTTAGCGAAGCATCGCTGTAAATCTCAAATCCTCCAGGTCCGGATGGGATGGTTAATACTGGCGCGGGAAGTCAACCTATCCTTCAACTCCTGGAAACTTTCCTCACACTTTGCATTCCATTCAAACTTCGACTCCTTCTTTAACAGTCTTGTCATCGGAGCGGCTATCGCGGAGAACCTTTCCACGAAGCGTCGGTAATAGCCAGCCAATCCAAGGAAGCTTCTTATTTCGGTTACGGTTGTTGGCCTTGGCCATTTCTCTACAGCTTCGATCTTAGCTGGATCTACTGATATTCCTTCACCCGACACTATATGTCCAAGGAATGCCACTCTATTGAGCCAAAACTCACACTTGCTGACTTGGCGTACAGGAATGCTCCCTTAGTGTCTGCAGAACAATCCTTAGGTGTTCCTCGTGGTCTTCAGAATTCTTCGAGTACACGAGGATAACGTCGATGAAGACTATCACGAATCAATCCAAGAATTCCTTGAACACTCTGTTCATCATATCCATGAATGCAGCTGGGGCATTTGTCAGCCCAAATGGCATGACGGTGACTCGTAATGCCCATATCTTGTCCTAAAGGCAGTCTTCGGGATATCCTCCTTCTTGATCCTTAGCTGGTGGTAACCCGTCCTCAGGTCTATCTTGGAGAACACGCACGCTCCTTCCAGCTGATCGAACAGGTCATCTATCCTTGGCAGGGGATACTTGTTCTTGATCGTCACTTGGTTCAGCTGTCGATAGTCTATACACAGCCTTAGTGATCCGTCCTTTTTCTTAACGAACAGCACCGGAGCTCCCCATGGCGAAGCACTGGGGCGGATAAATCCTTTATCCAGTAGCTCTTGCATCTGCACCTTCAGCTCTTTCAATTCAGATAGTGCCATCCTATACGGTGCTTTTGAGATTGGCTCAGTCCCAGGTGCCAACTCAATTACAAACTCACTTCGCGCTCTGGTGGCAAGCGAGGCAATTCTTGGGAAACACGCGGAGTATTCCCTTACTATAGGCACCTCCTCCAATTTCACCTCTTGAGCCGACGAATCTATTACAGATGCCAAGAATCCTAGGCAACCCTGATCCATCAGCCTGGTTGCTTCTAGTGCAGAAATCCAAGGAATTGAGGTTCCACCTCGATTTCCTTTAAAACTCATACTCAGGCCATCTACTGGGTTCAGCCTTATAGTACTCCTACTGCAGTCAATAACTGCTCCATGTCTAACCAGCCATCCATGCCAACAATTACGTCAAAATCATACATGGGCAGGACAGCTAAGTCAATCTTCTCGACTCTATTTCCCAGAGCTATCTCACACCCCTTACACCCTAACATAACAGTTACTTTATCTTTCAACGGGGTGGCCACAAGCAATACAACATCCAACGGTCTAGTTTCTATTCCAGCCAACTCAGCAAAACGTGCAGATATGAACGAATGGGATGCACCGGATCGAATAAAGCATAAGCGGTGTGACCACAGAGAGAAATCGTACCTGTGATCACCCCTGGCGCATTCTCAGCATCCTTGCGCGCCACTGCGTAAACTCGTCCCTGAGCAGGTGGACGGTTCAGAATCCTTTGCGGAGCATTGGCCATCTGCGGCTGCTACTGCGGTTGGAACTGGGGTCTTGGTCCATTCCTCGGGCAGTTCCTCTGAATATGCCCCATCTGACCACACCTGAAGCATCCTCCCGTCTTCTTCGGGCAGGGGCTGTTCCCATGTCTCCTGCCACAGTCACGGCAGTTCTGATTCCCAACGTACGGTGGCTTTCCCAGGTCCTTCTTGCAGGTGGAACAAACCTGCGAGTGTCTTTCATCGGCCTCTTGCCGAAACTTCTGTTGTCCCTTCCAGGCATGAACCGCGGTCCAGATGCGGCTGCCTTCTCCTGCAGATCTCGCTCTATTGCCAGGGCTCTCTCATAGATCTCGTTGTAGTCCCTCAGCCCAGTCGCGATCATCATACTCTTCAGCTCGGGCCTCAGCCCTTCTCTGAACCTCCTGCCTTGTCCCACGGGTCCTCAATCAGCCTTCGAGCAAACTTGGATAGTCTAGCAAACTCGCCCTCATACTGGTCCACTGTCATTGACCCTTGGCGAAGCCTGATAAATTCCTCCATTTTCCTCTCCTGGGCCGCCTCGGAGAAGTACTTGCCATTAAACGCTGCGCAGAAAGCAGCCCAATTTGGCCTCATGCCATCAGGAAAGACCCGTCCTCTGGTGCCTTCCACCAATCATCAGCGGTGTTCTGGAGCTGGTAGGTCGCCAATGAGACCTTCTCTTCGTCTGTGCATCCAAGCACTGTGAATGCCTTCTCCAGCTGCTCGATCCACGAGGCAGCTACTTCGGGTCCTCCCATGCCATCAAACTTAGGTGGTTGCAGCTTCAGAAACTGCTCTACTATATGATGGGTCTGACGTCCTCCATTTCCGTGCCCATGCCCCCATGGGCTCCATTTGCAGCGGCCAAGGCGGCCTCAGCTGCTTGGGCAACAGTGGCAGCTCTCTCAGCAGCTTGCCTGCCCATCAGGTTACTCACTTCTGTCAGCACCCTCATCATTTCTTCAATTCCTCGGGTCTCCTTCAGGTGCAGGAGCCCTTGAGCTCGACGCTCCAGCACTGGGTCTTCTGCCCCTATTGCTCATCCTTTAGTCTACTCCTCACCTATACCCAATAAAATTCCATTCAAGGAATTTGAAACCCTAAGACTATCAATCAAGCTTTCGCCTACTGTCGCCCTACTGACATGAATATGCATGGAAAGTTTGCTGCAGCTTTTAAATGCAATTGGACTAGGAAGACACCTAGACTCACCCTGACAATGCACAACCTAGGCCACTCTGTTCGCCACTCAACTAGAAGCCTGTCGGGAGCCGCTCTTGATCGGGTCTCTGCCCCGGCGACCACTCCCCGCCCTCTCATTTCTTGGTGCG